>PVLD010014761.1:0-51120 GCA_004027595.1 Dinomys branickii | reverse complement strand
GTATTTTCCCAGAAGATCTGAAAACATCATATCACTCTGACATATGTGCACCCATGTTTATAGCAGCACAATTTGTAATAGCTAAAATGTGGAAGCAACCCAAGTGCCCATCCACAAAAGACTGGATTAAAAAATTGTGGCATTTTTATATAATGGAATATTATTCAGCTATAAAGAAAGACTGTTTTGGGGACTTTGTGGGCAAGTGGACAAAACTGGAATCCATACTCATAAGTGAAATAAATCAGCGATACATGTGCAGGCAACGTATTGTATCACTGGTGTAAGAACCCGAGGGTGGGAATATAAACTAAGAACCATGAAGGAAATCTGTTCTAAAACAAAGAACAGATGGGACGAAGGAAAGGAGAAAAGAAAAAGACAAAAATGTATGTATGTATATATGAATATGCATATATGCAGGAGGGCTAACATGGTTCTACTATTGTATTATATCACTTAATGCTAAGCAATAATCGATGACGGGTTGTTTGATCAATCTTGTATGTCTGTATGTGATATCCTGAACACACACTTCGAAGATATGAATATGTAAAGCAGCAACTATTGGTGTTTTGTTGTTGTTGTTGTTGCTGTTGTTGATGTTTGCCTGTTTTGTTTTTTGTCTTTGGATTTTTGGTTTTTGTGTTTTTTCTGTTGTTGAGAGGATTAATTGTCTAAGTTTACATGTCTGTATATGGGTTTATATATTTACACTTCGAAGATATCAATGGATAAAGCAATAACCACTGTTGAGACCTTATCACCTTGTCTATAGATTAGTTGTGATTGTACTATTTTTTATGCTAATTGGTGTGTTTGTCAATATGTTTTTGTACTTTTATTTAAAAAAAAAAAAGGCGACTGAATTCCTCACAGCTCCGTATCCTCCTTTACCCAACTGAAGGTTTAAATTGTTCGTAATGTCTTGTTCTTGTACAAAAGAAATCATTTTATACGTTCCGATTTCATCAAATGGATAGATATGGTTGTTCCCAGCTGTGATTGACAGAAGCAAGATAATAATAGCTGAAGAGAGTGGTCTGAAAAAGTCATAGAGATAGGAAGACTTCGTATTAAAGATCACATGCTGCCATTGTTCAAACCCCAGGGCAGTAATTTAGATGTGGGCAGATGTAGTAAGGAGCAACATTACCCTGAAAACAGAACCTAGAAAAGCAAAGACTAGCAATCAGAGAAACAGATTCCAGTCTAGAGCGTGCTAAACATTTGTCAGGTTGTCTTAAACAATCCTACAATTCTTTGAACCAATGATATGGCATGTGTGGCCTATATTTCTGAAAATATTAAATTGAAAGTAATATGTATGTGGGGTTTAAAACTAAATGTGAAAATTTTATAGCAATATGATTTTCCCATCAAACCCATTTCATTTCCCTGTGCATGTAAAGTTATGTTTATATTGTACTATATTCTACTAAGCCATGCTGTAACATCATTAGAATCACTTGTTTGAACGGATTATATTTAATACAAGTTTCAATAAAACAATAATATGCATGGTGGTAATAAACTGGCCATTGTCTATTAGCTATAGGTGGGCGAGAATCATAAAGTCCTTCTAAGAGTGACTCTACTGTTAGTTGTGAACGTAACACAGGGTCAGTTTTGTCACCAAGGCGTTAGTGGACTGGGACAGCATCAGCTCCCCTGTAATCTCCTTTTGCCTTTTTAAAACGAAGTGCTTTGATCTTAACTGACTTTTTAAGATAAGTTCCATGTCTCTATTCTAAACATATTCTTGCCTCATTACACTTGCATCAACCCTTATTTAAAGTAAAGACTGCGGGATGGAGTGAAGGTAGATGAATTTACAAAAAATGATTGTTCTGAAGAGTCAGGCTTTCTTATGCAGTTATTAAAGTTGAACTAGGAGTACCAGGAGTGGCAAAGTTACTTAGCAACTCTCTAAATTTAAAATATTTATCACAGTAAAAGACATACCACCAATGATCTCCCTTAAAATACTCCTGCTTTACTCAAATGCCTTCATCCCATTATTTTTACCACATTGTGATGCAGTTCTGGAAACCTTCTTTCTTGACCGTCTCTATGATATACAATAAAAACAAACCAGTGAATGCTGTGCTGACTGCCTTCCAATATGACGGCAGCTTTGCAAAAGGTGGTGCCCTCACCCACCTTATTCCCCAGCTTTGGCACCATTTGAATTCTGACTTTTCTGCAAAGTTAAAATGATCATGAAGTGTAAATGTTTTGAACCAATTTATCCAACAGAATATAATGATAATTACATAGATATATATCCTATTCCTCTCATACCATTGGACTGACTTTCTCACAGAACTATCTCAATAACTACCATATCTATGATTGCCTTTATTTTTATGTATGATTTTCTTAATTATAATTGATTGTTAAATTATACATTGAGTTTGGCTGTTTCTTCACTGGTAAAAGTACTATCAGATATGTAATATTTTAAGAGGTGAATTTTTCCCACATAATACTTCGTTGTTAAATTTTCTTTATTGTAGCATGATGCTGAATTCACTTGTTTGGATTTAGACATATTCTGTTGTTGCCTATGGGTGTTATAATCAAACTTCTCACAAAGGAAAGTAAAGAAAATGTTTAAAGTAATGATGGTAAGAAGTAGCACTTTGCAGAGCTAGCAGCAGTTAGAAGAAATGATTTTATCCCAAACAATGGAAGATGTGGGATATAGCTCAGCAGCATAGAACCTGCCTGGCAAGAGCAAAACCCTAAGTTTTATTCCCAGTACCAAAACCAAAATAAAACAAAACAAAAAACAACAACAAAAAACCCAATGGAAATTCAAAGATAAACAAATTATACTTTCATAGTGGTGAAATTCAGAATGCTTCATGCATTGAAAGTTTTTTCAAAATAAGAGTACCCACTGTACTACATTAAATAAGAAATGACATACATGGAGATCAAAGGAAACGTACCAGAGAGAAGGCAGCATGCAGCAAATGGAATGAAGGGGATTCGAAAGAAAAAGCTGGTAAAACATAAAAGTGAATAAGTTCTTTCTTAAGTTTTCTTTTAAAAACTAAACTTTTAAACACAAGTGAGAAAATCATAAATTATGAGACCATATACTGAATGGAATGCTATGGTAATAAGAAGAGGATGAGTTGAGGGTGGTTAAACAGAATTGCAGTCAGATCATTAAGTTTGGAAAGTGTTAGACTAGAAAGCAAAAAGGGTAAGTGGGAGGATGGATGTTTGATGTGGAAAATGAGAACTTTAACACGCTAGGAGAGGGCAATGGGATAGGTGAAGTTCCCACTAAATTATAAAAAGTAGTTTTAAAATATGGTCTTAAAATTTTTCAAAATTAGACATTTATCAGCATTAATGGAACCTTGAAAGACTACTCAGAAGAGATGTGCATGCTTAAATATCAACAACACAGATGCAAAGTCCTATGAGAATGATTCAATAATATTAAAAGATAATTGAAAGGATGTAACAGACAAATAACAAGAAAAAGAACATACAAATGAATAGCAAGTAGCCAGATTTTAGACTAAATACAATTATCTGAAAATCCAGGTTAAATGCAGATGAACTTAAAACTTCTTTCAAAAGGCAAGATCACATTACATGTTACACAAAGATAGACTTGAAAAGCACAAATATTCTGAAAGTAAAAGTTATGCAAAAGATGAGTGCAAAAAGTTGACATGGCCATTTTAATATCAAATATTAATAGAAAAGTGAATATAATCCAGAACAGACAGATAGCAACATGACCTCACAGTTCTCTGTGATCTGAATTTCACAAAACAGACAAAACTTAAAATTCATCAACAATGTATTTGAAATATAAATAAACAGGTAAATAAGATTATCTGGGTAACCAGTCACCCAACTCAAAAGTAAATGGGTATGGATTAGCCAGCACACAACATGATAAACACTGTACTAGTGATGGGGTGTAAATAAGAAAGAAGTGAGGAGCTGATGGGGAAGGTGTTACGGATTTGTGCACCTAGAAAGTACAGCAGACCAATTTAAGAACAATTAGTGGTCAAGAGTTTAACATCTTTATTATTGGGTGACTGTAAGAGGCCTTTAGCCAAAGATTGAAGAAGCTGGAGTAGTGTAGACTCTCTAAGCTCTCAGAATGGAATTTTAGATGTGACTTCAAGAAAAACAATGGAATCAAGATTGAGGAGAGCAAAGAGAGACAAACAAGAGAAAATCTAAACTAGTGTGGTGGAATTTAGTAATGGTGGAAAGTTGTACACATGGGCTGGCAAATGTGATAACTACAGCTGGATGGGGCTAAGGATCAGTCAAAGGGACTATAAAACAGACTCTGAATTTTTCATTTTATTTAAATTGAATATTTCTAATTAAAATGTAAGTATTTCTGCTCTGGTAAAGATACAGTAGCATATTACTATCTCTCTGGAACACTGATGCAATCTCTCTGAAGAAGCTTTAGCAAATCAAGGATAACAGTTGGCATTATATTTCACAATGAAGTTGATATTTTACTTCTAGTATCAGAGCAAAACAGATTGTTTTATTCAAATTATTAAAATCTGGGGTTTTTATCATTGTTTTCTTCTTCATTAGTACACGTTTGCAGCACATAGTGAATACATTCACTGTGGGTAGTTGGTACATATACACAATACAGCTTAATTCTTCTTGAATCCGAATACCCTCTTCTCTCACTGCCCCCATAGTCCTCTTCCTACTTGGTGTGTTTGCATTTTTAAAGTAAGAGATAACTAGGGGAAAATCTGACAAGAGTGCACAATGTAGGCACTGAAAATTAAAATGAATTTTATATCATTTGTAAAAGTTAAATATTATTTGAAGATGACTATTCTCCACAAACTTAATCAAAACAATAGTGATGCTTTCTTGTAGAAATTCATAAACAGCTTCGAAAATTCAAAGATAAATACAAATAATTAGAATAGCCAAAATACAATAACTTGTATAAAAACGTAGAAAGCCAAAAGACTAATTTTCAATACACTATAATAAATAAGGTATTGCATTGATATTAATGTACATGATGTAAAATGGAAAAGATTGTAAAAAGGAAAAGAAAATAGAGTTCAGAAAAGTATTCACAATACACATATCTCAATATGTGGACACCTTATTGTTAGCAATTCAATTTTTAAAAGTTGTTAGGAATTCCAGAGAAAACTATATGTAAAAGAAAGGTAAAACAATCAGCCTAAGCTTAGTACTATTCATAGACAAAATTACTTTGGATCATGTCTTGCATAATAAGGAAACTTAATTTAAAAAGAACTGCAAATTTTCATGTAAAACTGAAAGCTCTAAAACTTGTGGGAGAAAATCGAAAAAAGTCTTTATGACTTTAGATGAGCCAAAGCTTTCTTATATGTGCAACCAATGCATAGTTGAAGGAAGACCACATTGCTTAACTGACCTCATTGAAATAGAAAACCCCTTCTTTTGAAGAGACACTTCACAGAGTCAAAAAATGTGTCACACACTGGGATAAAACACTTGCACTCTTTTATCATGCATCAAATGAAAGAATGATATCTAAAATGTATAAATACCTCTTAAAAGTTTCTAGTAATAAATGAAAAATTTGAACACACTAATAAAAATGTCAATTAAAGTTCTGTCCAATGAGCACATGAAAATAAATGTCATTTATCATTATTGAAATGCAAGTTATAGTCACCATCAATACTGCTACATAACTACATCACCAAAACTCAAGGCTGTCCACAGTGTACATTGCATGGATATGGAGGACCTGGAATATTCACATACCACTGGTGTATATACAAAGTGACAGGACCACTTATAAAACCATTTGACAGATATTACAAATAAAAGTAACATATACCTACCAAATAGCCTTGTCATTGCATTCCTTGTTATGAACTCAAGATAAATGAAATCTCATGTGTCTTTGAGGACTTTATGCAATGGTACATAGAAATATCATATGGTACATAGAAATATCATATGTCTTCACCAAATCCTACAAACAACCCAAATGCTTATGAATAGATAAATTTAAAAAGTGTGTGTCCATAAAAAGAAATACTAGCAATGCAAATTCTACCTTATAAATTAATATCAAAGTAGGTATGCTGAAAGACACTGGGCGAACTTACACACATGTTATATTTCCATTTACATAAACATTAGAAATGAAGAGCTGCTTGTAGAAATGACTGATGCATTTTCTGGAAATATAACTCTGAATTATCTTTTTTGGTTGGGGGGGCTTGAGACAGTGTCTCCATATACAGTTCAGGCTGGCTTTGAACTGACTGTGTAGCCCAAGCTGGCCTTGAACAGGTGGCAGTCCTCCTGCTTCAGCCCCCCAAGTGCTGGGATCACAGGTGTGTGCCACCATACCCAGCAAGTACAGATTAGCTGGACATACATACAAAATAATAAGGAACATTTGAAAGAGTAAGAATATCACGTGAGTAACAAGCAAAATATCACCCAACTTCCAAAGATTCTTCAACAGATAAATTGTGAAAAGCAAAAGAAAGTGGAGAATTGTGAATTAGAAGTGACGTTGACCATGTATCTCTAAAGTGGTAAGATATATTTGCATGATAAAGCTCTAAAAATAGACAGGAAGTTATTGTTACAAAGTCAACAGTTTCCTATTTTTAATTGAATGAGACTTGGGAGTTTGAAAAGTGAGACTCAGAGAGTTACAGTACCTCTGGGACTGATGGCAAGATTCTATATTCTTGACCTCAGTGTTGATGATAAGATTGTTCATCTTTCATAAGTCACATATTTACCTAGTGTTAATATCTATATTTGTTTGCTTTTACAACAAAAAGACAAATGAACATTAAGTGCATGGGGAAAAGTATATATTGATGCACTCCTCACACATTAATCAAATTGATCTGTTATTACAGAATGCTATACTCACACTATAGAATATATACTGCTTTCCAAATATACACAAAAATATCCACCAATTCTTATACACAATAAAATTTTAAAACTATGCACTTGCAATGCGACTTTGAAATTATATTCCAAATTATTTATGTTAGGAAATGAAATTAAATGTTTGCACAAAGATTCAAGCATAGACATGTAGAGAAGCTTTATTAATAATAAAACAGCTAAAAGTAACAGGTGTTGATCAGCAAGTGAATAAATAAGCAGACTGTGGTATATCTACAAAATTTCCTGAATGATACTCAGAAAGTAGTACAAACAAGTGAACTACTAACACTATGTGTTTTATTAACATGAAATTCAAAATTAATATGAAGTCAAAATTCACACACTCAGAACTGTTTTACATAGATGTAAACCTAAGTACTGTAGGAAAAAGTAGGAGGAAGGCTTAACTAAAACTGGTAGAGGAAAATATTTTTAAAATAGATGCTTTGTATCATAAGTTGGGTGGTGGTTACATGGGTACACATGATTATAATATTAATCTAACAGTATGCATTAAGGGATACTGTTATGATACTGTAGTATTATGGCCATACTACTGAAACTGTTGTACAGCTTCAAAATACTGTTAGTATACTAGAAACCCCAACCAAAATACTATTAGCATACTGCACAGATCTAGAGAAAACATTCCTAAAATTCATCTGAAAGCAGAAAAGGCCTAGAATAGCAAAGGCATCCTGGGCAACAAATGAAAGGCAGGAGGCATCACAATCCCCAACTTGAAATTATACTACAAGGCTACTGTGATACAATCAGCATAGTGCTGGCAAAAAAAAGAAAAGACCCGAGGGTCAACAGAACAGATTAGAAAATGCAGACACAAGTATAAACATACTCAACCACCTTATCTTTGACAAAGGTGACAAACACGTTCAATGGAAGAAAGACAGCCTCTTTAATAAATGGTAAAACTGGAAAAACTGACTTTCCACATGCTGAAGTTATCATCATGCACTAAAGTTAAAAGGGATCAGAGATCTAAATATTAAAACAGAAACAGTAAATCTACTTGAAGAGAAAGTAGGTAGAAATCTTGAAGATACTGGGGTAGGCAGAGAGTTCATGAACAAAAACCCAACTATAAAGGAAATACTCAAAGAATCAACAAATGGGATCTCATTTATTGAAAAGTTTTTGCACATCAAAAGAAATCACCAACAGGGCAAAGGAAGACCAATGAATTGGGAAAATATTTTAGGCAATTGTCCATCAGGCAAAGTACTTCTATCTAGAACATACAAAGAATTTTAAAACATCTCGTCCCCCAGATTCAAAGACCCAATCTAAAAATGGGCACCTGAGATGAACCCACGGTTTTCAGACAAAGAAATATATATATGGCAAATAAATATATGATAAAATGTTCACCATCATTTGTCATTCAAGAAATGCAAATTAAAGTAACACTGAGATTCCATCTCACACCAGAAAAAAATGACTATTATCAAGAAATCAACAAATAACAAATGCTAGAGGGGTTGTGGGGAAAAAGGAACCCTTCCCCACTGCTGGTGGGAGTGTAGACTGGTGAAACCACTGTGGAGATCTACTTAACCCACCTATTCCACTTCTGGGTATTTTTCCAGAAAAACTGAAAACATCATACTACAATGATATATGTGCACCAATGTTTATAGTACGGTGATTTGCCATAGTTAAATCTTGGTAACAACCCAAATGCCCATTAACACACAAATGGATAAAAAAATGTGGTATTTTTATACAATGGAGTAATACTCCACTATAAAAAATGATAAACTTGAGGCTTTCATAGGTAGATAGGCACAACTAGAGACCACACTTATAAGTGCAATAAACCACACCTGCATATGTAAACATCAAATTGTCTCCCTAGTGCTAAAAACCTTAAAGAATAAATAACAATATGCAAGGTTTCAAACCAAACGATATGGATTAACAGTAGTTGCATTATTACGTATTGTTATCTTCAACGAAGTTTCTCAGTGTTCTGCTTTTGTTCTTTTTATTTTTGTACTATTTTCTTTAAAATAAAAACATTGAAAAAATAACAATATGCAATATAACAGTCATTGTTGAATTCCTACCATCTTTTTTAGTTAAGCTCTATATCATTTCTAATGGTTTTATCCCATTTTATTCTCTTTAATTGCTTGACCAATCTTGCATTCTTACTTCTGATAATCTGAGCAACTTCACTGAAGATAACAACAGGTAATATAACAACAATTTTTAATTCCTATCATCTAGTTTTGAAACCTTGTACCGTTTTTATTAATTTTGTGCCATTTTGTTTTTGTCTTTACTGCTATTTTATTGTTTTTCCTCTTTAAATTAAAAATAAAATATATTAAAATAAATTAATCCATTTAATTTCAAGCAAATTATATCTCAAGTAAAATATTATAATTTATTCAGCCACACTTATTTATAAGGCTTTGAATATTCTTGTTCATTTTTCTTTAATAAGAACTTCCAAGAACTTTTCCTCAGTATACAGTGGTATGGTTGTTTCATCTAAAACTATTCAATTTTAGTATGCAATGCCTTTTTCAATCTATTTTCAACAAGAAATGAATTAGAGGTCAGTGGAAGAACTTTCTCTAGCTACTGATATTGTAGGTATTTTTAATTTTTGCCAATCATTTAATTGGAAAATCTCATGTTAGTATATGATATGTATTCTCATTTTCCTGAGCAGTAAACTTGCCCTAATATTTCTTCCTATATCTATTGGTCAAATGCTTTTTGTGTGAAATATTTGCTCATGTATTTTGCCCATTTTGTTTTTGCTTTATAATTTCCTTATTAAGATTTACTGCTTCTATATATTTTTGACGTCTGTTCTTGTTCCTTTTTCATATTAATAATACCTATCAATCTGTAAATTATATTTAATTTTTTTAAAGTTCTTATTTCAAAATATTTTAGCAATATTTTCTATTTTAGGTAAAGTTTTTTGATAATATTTAATTATTTCATACTCTCCAGTAGGGCCTTATTTGTTTATCCATGAAAAATTAGATTTTAAACATTTCCTTTTTAAATAAGTATTTCAGTATGTTAAAAAATTTGTATCAAAAATATAGCTATAAATTCAACACAAAATTTATCTTCTATGAATTCATTAAACTGTAGACAATATTACCACAAAATAATAAAATTTTAAGACAGAAAATATCAACAATTCTCCCATAACTCTTGTCACTATCTATATTCTGTTTTATTGCCTGTGATAGAATTTGTGCCCAGATTGTCACCATGGCCACCTCCTAGGGAAAGTACTTGAAAATAAAGCCAACCAAGAGGAACAGGGGTCAACAGAAAAAGACAAGAGACATTTTTAAGAATCTCCAGCTCCTGAAGCTTTAATATCTCCAGGATTCCCCAACTACCAGAGTCAATTTGTTGCCGATTTTGCTTTAGTCAGGTTTTTAGAAAATTTTAATATTTGAAAACACAAGAAATATTATTTTTACTTTATTTTATACGGTATTAATTAACAATGTGTTATGGTTGATACATTGTGTCAACTTGGGGAGTCTGGAGGTTTAGCTGAGTAACTCAGCAGCTGTAGATCTTGGGGTGAAAAGGACATGCCCTTACCCTTCTGGGATGTTGTTTATTGTGTTAATTTGGGAAGTTTAAAAGTTTAACTATGTGATTCGCAGGAAACCAGGGTGCTTACTTTGTATATACATCCTGGGCCTGTGGAAGAGGAGGGCATGGAGACTGTGTGAGAGGTACTCGCCCCCTGGGTGGGAGCAGGCTGTTTACAAGGGAGAGGAGAGAAAGAGGCTGCTTGCCTGCAATTCCACACATTTGCTGGTTGTTTGTTGCCATGAACATTTGCCCTCTGCCATGTGCCACTCTGCCTCAGAACCAGCCAAATATGGACTGAAATCTCCACAAATTGTAAGCTAAATAAACCTTTCCTTCCTTCATTTTTGTCGTTGGGTATTTTGTCTCAGCAACAAGAAAAAAGTAACCAAGACACAATGTGATATTTGAAAATGTAGAATTTTTTTTTTATTTTGTTTTCTTGCTTTACTTTCTATTATAGGGGTTGAGACAAATTTCTACTATGTAATTCAGGCTGGTCTTGCCTCAGCCTCCTGAGTGCTGGCATTACAGGCATATTCCACCATACATGATTCAATAATTATTTTCCCTAGATTAATATCACTTATATTCTACTCTGCACCTATAATACAATTCCTTCACATTATCCATATTGTGCTATATCTGCATTATTGATTCCTCCTTCTGCTGGTTTTCTCTAGCATTTTCTCCCTCAAGTATAAGGGCAGATCATTACATATTTTTGTAAGCTAAAGTATGTACATATTCATAGTATGTTGTTGGCTGTAAATATAGATCTATTATTTTTTTGACTTCAAGGTAATATAAATTGGGATGACTTTCATTCTTGTGGATGATTCTCTTTCATATTGAGATACCTAAAAATTTCAAGAAATCTGTTTAGGAAATCAAACATTTTTGGAGATGAGACTATATTTTTGATGGACAAATTCAAATTTTCTTTGATCTAGGGTATTATTTTTGGTATTTAGTACTTTGAATACACTTGAAGACTCAGTCTTGAAAAACTATTACCATCATTTGGATCAAATTATGTTTTATGATCATTATTTTAATTCTTAATGTCTCTATTTTGTTCTTATGATTTGTTCTTATTTTGCAAAACTTTTTTCTAATAGCATAGTGTTTGTTACTTTGAACCTATATTATTTATTGTAGTTATTGATGCATAATAATTGCATAACAGTGTGGACTTCACTGTGACTTCCATACATGTACATACATGTACCCTCCCTTCTTCCCTCTATTGATCTTCCTTCACTCTCACTTGTTCCTAGTTCCCTAATAAAGTTTCATCTTTTAATTTCTACATTTAGACAAAGCATGTGGTATTTGTCTTGGCATGTTGGCTTATTTCACTTAACATACTCTCTTCCACTTTTATCCATTTTCCTGTAAATGACATAATTTCATTCATCTTTATGGTAGAATAGAACTTCATTGTGCATCTACACCCTGTACTCCTTATCCATGCATCCATTAATGGGAACCTAGTGTGCATCTATATCTTGGCTACCATGGGTAGTGCCACAAAAATCATGAGTATACTTTTGTATACTGACTTAATATCCTTTAGTAAAGCATATCCAAATGTGGTAAAGCTGGATCATATAATCATTCTGTTCTCACCTTTTATGGAATTTCTGTATTGACTTTTATGCAGCTGTATTAAATTATATAAGATTTCCATATTCTCAGCAGCTTGCTTTCTTTCTCTTTCTTTCTTTCTTTCTTTCTTTCTTTCTTTCTTTCTTTCTTTCTTTCTTTCTTTCTTTCTTTCTTTCTTTCTTTCTGCCATTCTGACATGGGTGAGATGAAGTCCCCAGATACTTCTGATTTGCATTTTCCTGATAGGTAAAGATAGCACACATTTATTCCTATATGTATTGGTCATTTGAATGTTTTCTTTGACAAGTGTCTGTTCACACTATTCACCTGTATTTTCAAGAGACTTACTTGTTTTACTCTTAAGAATTTTTTAATCCTTTTTATATTTCGAATATTTACCCTTGTCAGATAACAATGGCAAAAAGCTTCTCTCATTCTGCAAGGTGTCTTTTACCCTGTTGATTGTTCTCCTTGTTGTGGAAAAGCTTTTTAAATTTGACGTAATCATAGCTATTAGCAATTCTTTCTTTTGTTTTCCGAACTGTTACAGTCCTACTTAGGAAGTGGTTGTCTGTGCAAAGTAATTTGAGGTAATTTCCCTGTGCATTTTTCTAGTAGATTCAAATGTACCAAACCTCTACTAAGGTCTTTTAGTTACATTAACTTACACTGAGATCTCGTATTTTAGTTCTTTTATAAAGATTGAGAGGTGGGGGTTTAGTTTCAGTCTTGTACATGTTAGTATTCAGGTTTCCCAGCACAATGTTTTGAAAAAGACGTGTTTGGCATCTTTATTAAAAGTCAGTAGACTATAGATGAGTAGTTTATTTGTGGGTCCTCTATTCTTTTCATTTGGCTACGTGCCTCTTTCTGTACTAATACAACATTGCTGGTTGTTATGACTTTGTAGAATACTTTGAAATCAGGCATTCTGTTGCCTCTAACATTGCTTTTTTTCTCAGATTGCTTTGGATATCCAAGGTCTTTTGTGGCCCCATATTAATCTTTGGATTCTTTTTTCTAATTCTATGTAGAATATCATTGACATTTTGATGAATTGAAACTGCAGATCACTTTAAAAAATAGGTCCCATTAGCAAAATTAATTCTCCCAGTTTGTGAATATGGGAACTCTTTCCCTCCTCTAGTGTCATCTTGAATTTCATTATAAAGCTGTGTATTTTCATGTTCAGATCTTTCAACTCTTTGATTAGGTTTATTTCTAGGTATTATACAATTGTTAAACTATTGCAAATGCAATTGCTCTTCTAATTTTACTCTCAGCAAATTTGTTATTGATGTGTAGAAAAGCTGCCGATGATTTTGTGTTCATTTCCATCCTAGTGCTTCAACGAATTTGTCTACCATTTTTAAGAGACTTTAATGTCATAATTAGGGTCTTCTATGTATCAAGTAATACATATCTGCTTCAAAGAGGGATAATTTGAATTCCTCCTTCACCCTTTATATCTCTCTTACTTTTTTACCTGTACTACATTGTATGAGTGATGAGAGTGGTTACCGTGGTTGTGTTCCTGATTTGAGAGAATACACTCTCAAGTTTTCCCTATATAGTACAACATTGGTTATGGGTTTCTCACATATAGCACTTGTCATGGTATACTATGATTCTTATTTCTCCAGGGCTTTTATCATAAAGGTTTAGTTTGGTCAATGGCTTTCTATGCATCTCTTGAGATTATCATGTGATTTTAATGTTCATGTTCTTTGTGTGATATATGACATCTGTTGATCTATGTATATCAAGCCATCCCTCTATCCATGAAGTTAATATGACAGGATCACAATTTAATAACTGTTTAAGCCATTATTGAATTCAGTTTCCAAGTATTATGTTAACCATTTTTTATGTTAACCATTTTTCCATTACACTTCGGTAGCAAGGTCATAACACCAAGGTACTTTCTCTTTCTGTTTTATAAAATGGTGTAAGAAGCATTGTTTTTGGTTCTGCAAGAACCAAAATTTGGTAGTGAATCCATCTGCTCTTTATTTTTTCACTTATTGGGAAAAGTTTACTAATTTTTCAGCCAAATAGTTTATATTGATCTATTTAGGTTTCTAAATTTCCTTTTGGTTAAGTTTGGATAGGTCATTTGTGTCCATAAATTTCTCTTTGTATATTGTCCAATTTATGAGTATATAGTTTTTTTTTTTTGGTAATGCTCTGTGGAATTTAGTGGAATCTCTTGCAATATTGCTCTGTTCACTTCTGATTTGAAAATAGTATTTTCCCCTGCTTTTGGTTATTTTAGCTAATAAATTTGCAAATTTACTTACTAACGGTTTAGTTTCATTGATCCATGGCATTGTCCAGCTAATCTCTACTTCATTTGTAGGTGTCCTAATCTTTATTATTCCTTTTCCTCTAATGATTTTATACTTAGTTTGTTTTTTTGTTTTTTCAACACACTGAGATGCATCGTTACATTACTTATATGGATATCTGTCTCTCATTGTAGATGTTCATAGCTGTGCACATTCTTCTTATGTGCCATTTTTATTTGATCCCGCAAATTCTTCAGTGATCACTGACTGTTCAAAAGTGTATTTTTCAATTTTTATGTTTGTGTAATTTTCGTGTAGTTTCTCTTGATGTTGATTTTTTATTACATTTCATTATGTGCTGATAAAATATCACACTTTCGTTGTTAAACTTGATCTATTGCCCAGTACTGTATGCCGATAAAAAGTCTGTGCATTGTGTCACCTTGGGATAAGGTATTCTGTAGACCTTGCTTGATAATTAGCACTGTTCCTCAACACTCCTGGCATCAGAGAGTATTTTTTGACAAGATAATTTTTACAGACTGGTAGGGGATAGCCTGGGGTTATTCAACTGCATTATATATATTATGAAATTTATTTCTATTATTATCACACTGCAATGTATAATGCATTGACTATATAACACACCATAAAGCAGGATAAATTGGCCCACTAAACTTTTTTTCCTGAAACTAGATGGTACCATCTGTGAGTAACGGAAGACAGTGACACTGGAAATATCTTGCTCATGTAACTCCCTATTCTCACTTCACTGGTGTCACTGCAAAAACTCCTGCTTCACAAAGATAGGATGTTTGCAATGGAAGTAGTCTTTTCAGTGTGTTTTTACTCTAATCCAGAATGTGTAAAGGTTGGAAGTTGCCTCAAACTTACTTGTAAAGGCATTGTCTTACAGTCTCAAGCAGTTGATCCTTTTCTGAACTGTACAAGCCACTTGGCTTATTCACAAATGAGTTGCAGATCCATTGCTTCCGAATCTGAACACCTTCTGTGGTTGGAGAGTAATATCCAATGTCTTTTAAAAGTGAAAACAAATACACATGCAACACCTGGGAGAAAGAAGTTTCTGGCTTAGACTCTCTCAAAATCTCATGTAATATAGGAATATGTCAAAAATCCCAGTGTTCACCCATCACCTCTATAATTGGAGGTTGGATTTAAATGTAGTCACTTTTCCTGCCCAAAACACAAAAACATGGTAGTCATTCTCCCCAAAGTGACAGTTTGGCTCAATAAACAGGTTGAATATGTCACACAAGAAAGAGTTTTGCAAATCATTCTGTATCACTGCAATGTGCTGTCAGTTGTGTGTTTTGCCAAAGAAAATTCTGAAGGAGCTTTTATAACTCAAAACCAAGTAGATGGGTATGCTCTACATGCATCTCTTCACAGAACTATGTAAACACATCTGAGTTAAGGACATTTACTTTAACGAGCTTGGTAATTGTAGTCATAGCCTACATCTTATTAAGTTCAGGTGACATTTTTTGACTAGCCGTCTTTTCTGTACGGATATCACAGTGTGGAAATTCATATTCAGAAATCAACTCTTTGATCTGAGTAGTGAAACCAAAAAACCATCCAGTTGTGACAGCTGCTTGGTCCATGGAATTCCTGACTCAAAATAATTAATTTAGTGCATATAACATACCCTCATGTGCATCCTCCTGAAAAACCGTATTGTGAAAAATTAGGCATTGTTGTCTAGTTGTCAACATTGCTAGAGTAATGAGCCTGGATACCATAGCATAACATGATAAATAAATATTCCACTCAAGCAACTGTGCCTCAATATTGTGTACTTTTTAAGGAATTCACCCAGTTATTGTGCTGGGCATGAAAGGAAAACATGCCACCCTTTGAAGTATAACCTTTCCTAAAATTCCATGACAAATGTCACCACACTTAGCAATTGGCAGGATCAACTCTTCATCAGTAGTAAAGGGCTTCCTACCTTCAGCAATATGTTAGCACCTAAGCATCATGCTCTTAACACAGACAGATTTGATGAAGTGATGGCCCCCAATATTTGCTTATGTTCTTCATGCTAACTTGTTTTGGCTTTTGAAAAACTCCAAAAGTATTTCTTTAATTCAGAGTGTTTGCCTTCCTTAGTTGAAGCAGTTTTGAAGGTTTCAAGGCTTTGTTGGATAGGTAGTCACAAAATATTATCAAAGAAAATAGAAAATGTGAATTGCCTGTTGCAATGCACCCATAACTTAAGAACTGTCGGTTTTCTTTGAAATACAGATTTCATTGTGTTGGCATTCTGGAAGTGTTCTGCTCTTCCATCATTTGGGTCTTTTTTCTATTCAAAGAAACTCTCTAGTAACTTTTACTCATTTTAGCTAAGATTAGCTTGTAAGCTTTCTAAAACTATGATTAAAATAAATAGGAAGTGTAGGGAAGAGGCATGGGTGGAGGTAATGAGGAAATAATGGGGAGGTAAGGCACACACTAAAATAAGTATTGGATTCTGACTTAAAGCCTGCCACCAAGTCTGGGGGTATTTTTCAGTTGAACAGCACCTGTCTACCAAGCACAAGGTCCCTGTACCAAAATAAAAAGCCTGGCATCAGATGCAGCTGTACAACAGAAGTACATCACCTCGCTTGTCTCTGTAAAACCTTCCTCCGGTTGCACTTCAATTATCACTTTCCACTCACTGACAGGGTTTTGATATGAACCTACAAGCAATTTCTTTTTTTATTGTATTGGTGCAACCAAACTTCCCTACTAATGTAAATTTGTATTTGTATAAGCTCCCCAATGCTAGTATCTCCACCTCAGATTCACCTCAGATCATCTTGCATTGGTTTCCCATAAAAATATGCACCCTAGACCCTTCAAATGTGAAGTTCGCAGCATACTTTATCCTCCTATGAGAACCTGAAGCTATCCCTCTTTAGACAGGTGTCAGACATCAGATAGCAATGCAAGTGATGGGTTGCAACTATAAATACAGCAGAAGCTTTGCTTTCTTGACTTCCACTAGATTCTGCTATGTAGTCTTGTCCATGCTCCAGTAGTTAGGAATCCATAATATAAATTCTGATGCTTCTTCATTGATTTTTTTTCCTCTGGGTAACATACCTCTTGGGGAAAGTGGGATATCTCATTTACCCACCATTCTTGTTTTAGGACTGTCTCTCCCCTCATGTCTTGTAGTAGTCTTTTCTTTCTTTAATAAAATTGAATGTTCCACTGTTTGGTACAGTAAAGTTACAATTATAATATCAACTCAATAGATTATTTATTTTATCAATATGTAGTTGCTTTTTCTAACAGATTTCAACTAAAATTGTCCTTGCAGGATGTGGACATACCTACTTCTGCTTGCTCTCATATTCTATTTGCTTGAAATAATATTTTCCATTTTTCCTCTCTCAGTTTATATAGCTTTTCTGGTGAGGTGAGTTTCTTGCAGGAAGCATATTTTTGGGTCTTGTTTTATAATAATTCAGTCTACATTTCTAAATTGGAAAATTAAGACCATTTATATTCAGAGTTATCTTTGAGAGACTATGGGTGTTCACTTATGTTGGCAACAGTGGATATATCCAACTTTTTCCCACCTGAGTTTTTCTCTATTCTCTTATCCTTGATGAGAATGTGCTCTCCAGGTTTGATTTTATCTCATGAAGGAGATAAATACCAATCATCCTCTTAAATCTGTACCTGGCTCACTGCCTCATATAGGGAATCAAATAAAATGATGAAAAAGAAAGTTTTCAAAGTCTTCCAAGTGTTTTATCTACACATAAGTCATCTTCAAATTGGAAACCTGGCATACCTACAGAATGACACAGTCCTCGTCAAAGGCCTTCAGAATGAGGAAAACTGATGGTGTAACTTTCCATTAAGTGTGAAGGCATGACAAATGAGTACATCACTGGAATAGGAATCAGTGTTCAAAATCCAGAAATCCTTGAGTTCTGATGTTCAAGAACAGAAAAGATTTTTGTACTTTCTGGGCTTCTGGTCACTTAGATCCTTTCTTATATTTCTTTTGAATAAAAAAAAGATATTCATCCATACTTTGTTCTCCACTTTAGCTATAAAAAGTTGATTACTTTATGATTTAGTGATGTGAACTGTAGGTTTGGCACTACTTCCCTATATCAGAATAAATTTTTGCATATTATTAAAATATGTAATAAATGCATATCAAATGTTTTTTCTTGATCCATGAAGAATAATGCTTTCTCCATAATTTTTATTAACATAGTAAATTTTGCATTGGTTCATTTTTTTTCACACAAAATTCATCTTGAATTCTACTTAGTCTTGGTGAAATTAGTCTTTTACTTCTATAATTTTTATTTGTTCCTGAGCTGTATTTTAATGTTAATGTGCTAAGTATATTTTTTATTTTCTTTCTGAAGATGAATCTGTAATTCACTATGTTTATATCTTTGTCATGTTTTCATATTAAAATATATAGGGATTGTAAATGTAGTGTTGTTTTTTTTTTTTTGCATACTGGTGATTGAACTCAGGACTTTGCAATAAATGTAGTTTTTATATATACTTTTACCCCCTATATTTTCTGAAAGTGTGTCCTTAAATTACTGGGATACACCATGAAACAAAGGCATAGAATATTCTTTGTGGAAAAAGCACTAAAATTAATTCAATATCTTCCTTAAACATAAAAGTATTCACTGCTGTAGGTTAACTTAATCCTGTGAAATATATTTGTACCTATTTTATAGCTCTACACAATATTTTCTTTACTCATGCACTATACATTCTGAGAAAATTTTTCATTTATAAAGTTGAGAGTAGAGGAATAAAACAAGGAATAACTTAAGTCAAAGTACTTAGCAAAATAAGTAAGACCTTTTGTAAATTTGTAACATTATATCTAATTTTTGTTTTGGTTAATAATAGAGCTTTACTAATATATCCAAGCAATGAATGATCCTACTGAACAAATAATGACATACGTTTTACACCTTCCTAAAACAAACTCACTGTTACCAAAAATAATCAGAAAGCAAGGGCAGAAAGTGGCTCAGGCTTTATCTCCTCAACAAGCTATTTGGTTACCAGTGATCAGCACGTTAGAGTGGCTTCATATCCAGTTTGTGGTTTCTTAAGTCAAAGTTTAAAAGAAAAAGCATAGAAAGTTTTAAAATGTATAGAAAAATCAAAGAACCCTTAAGTGTATCATTTTTTCTTTCTCATCTTAAATATCCTTTCACATCATTTTTATTTCCCTAAATATGGTAACACAGGCTTTTAATTTTAGCTTAGAATTAACATTTACCACGTTATGTAAAATGTAGAAATTTTACAACTCTATGTCAATTCATTGCCTACAACATGATCAAAGTTTATGTTGTATGTAATACCAGTTATACTAGGGTAAAATATTTACATGTAATATAAAGCTATAATATCTTATAATGTTTACATACCAGTATCCCTTAAAGTAATTTAGTGGAATAAAAATCTTTTGCCTTTACTCAGACACTTACAAGTTATGGGTTATTCATTCTTTGCAGGTGGTTCAAATTGCCATTTTTGTCATTTCTTTCTAGATTGATGGAATTCTATTAACTTTTCTTGTAATCTTATGATCCCTTCTTCACAAATTCTCTGTATTTATTTTATAATATTTTGTTTCACTTTTTTATTATTAATGTTATTCTTATATGGCATTCTATGTTAATAGTTTTGGATGTTGTTTAAAGTTCTCTTATAACATTAAAGAAGCTTTATCAACTTTTAATGTACAGAATTTCTTCAAAAAATTCAGTGGATTTAAATTTATGTGCCCCTATATGTAATGCTTTAAATTTTCCCTAGCTATTTTCAAAGTTTTTGCTTCTTTTTAAATTTCCAATAGCTTGATTATGATACGTGCAGGTGGAGCGCTTATAGTTTTATCCTGTCTGAGATTCTCCAATCAATAAATGTATGTCCATAAAAAAATTCACTAAATTTTTGGTTAGCATTTAATTCTTTTCTGCCTCCTTTGTTCATATTTACTATTGTGCCTATCAATAGATATAGTTTGGATTATTTTATATCATCTACAATTTTATGAAAATGTTTTTCTTTTTTCCTCTCTTTCTTCAGTTCATCATATTGTGTTATTTTTATTGATTCATCTTCATGTTCAAAGAATCTTATTCAAGACCATTTTAACTTAAATTTACATCATGCATCTTTATATATATATATATATTTATTTATATATATATACATATATATAAAATTTTAAAGAAAATAAAAAATGAAAAACAAACAAAAAATGATACATAATTTCAAAACAAGATGATATAAATTACCAGTGGTTGTTCTATTGCATATCATTATCTCCAAAGTCGTTTTTTCAGATTACCAGTTGTAAGCATGTAAAATTGGACAAAAACATTATGTGCTAACTCTTCCTTTCAATAAACCAATCAGTAGCACAAATGTCTTATCATCTTTTATGGGTGTGCATATAGGCGATACAGATATAGATAATTTTACCCCTTTCTTTTCTCCTTTTGTTAGCAGTTTCTTTCCCTTTCGTGATATCTATCGTACCTTTCAGACTTCATTTACTCTTTCAGATTCTTACACTAAGGAGAGAATACAATGTTTCCACATGTGGGTCTGATTTATTTTACTTATGGGTATAATCTCTACTTGCATCCATTTACCTACAGAAGCCTCTAGTTTATCTTTATAGCTGAGCTACCAGGGCTGTGAGGAAGAAGGAACAATTTTCTCAATTTGATTTGAAAAAATATACATTCTTATTCAGTTTATCTATCCCACTTACCAGTCTTGAAAGGTGGGCTTGTATTTAAACTTCCCAAGATAACCTTTATTCCATTCTGACATCCTACACTTGGTCCTCTTCTGCTCCTCCCCCTCTTTATTCTTGTTATCCTCCCCTCCCTTTCTGCTTCCCTGTCCTCTCCTTCCTGCTCTTCCTACTTCTTCCCTCTGTGTTCATTTATTATATTCTAATTGTTAAGTATTTGTCCTTCATAATGCTTCCTTAATGGTGATGCTAACATTTTCCATTCTTAGATTTCGTTTAATGAGCTCCAGCTAATGTTTGCATTTATGCTCCCATAAAACTTTCCATTACCCCATGAAAACTCTCTGCGTTATTGTCCAAGCTCTAAACTGAGGAAAAAATCAATTCTGTCCATCGGAGAATTTTTAATCTGAGAACAGATGAGATATGACTATATGCCTCATGTCACTAGGCCATTTGTTCCACAACATAAGTCTATATTTCTTAGGTTTGGTTAGGTATTTTCTTGAAGTTTGAAAAGAGTAGGATAGAAAAGCTACTAGTGACCCCATGAAATAGGGCGAACTGACTTTCAGATGATTTCATGACATCATGATGAATTGGTAGAAAATAGAATGCCTTACAGGCCATAAAAATTGTGGTAGGAACTTCTACTTACATGGATTTTTGTATCATTACAACCTTGGTTACCTAATCACACCAATTCCACTTATTTGCCAACTGTCAATATTTAGTGAGAATTTCAAGGGTTTTCCTTGTTCATTTGCTTTTTTCTATGTGACTTCGTGAGGATAAAAAAAGCATGTTTGGGGTGCGTATCTAAACTGCACACACATTTTTGCTTTATTTCTTGGCTGTTGGCAAAATGTGTGACATGAAGTGTGGTACATTGTTCCCGGGGATAATATTCTCTTCATTTGTACTTTTCTACCTTCCTTTTGTTCGTTTTGTCAGATACTGAAGGTGATGACAGAATCACGGCTTCTCAATTTGTCTGGTGCTGATGAATGTTATGCAATGGGCTAATAGCTTTTTTATTTTGAGACTTTTTTTCTTCTTAAATCAACCTCTACTGTCTATTTAGGAGATTCTAATATCCAAAATCGTGTCATCCTTCCACTTAAAGTTCCCAGTAATCTACATATGCTACTAAAATCTGGTAATTGAATAGAAAAGAAGAAAACTTGCTTTTTAATAATATTAAAAATATTGGTACATCAAAGAGAGCTTTCAAGAGAGTACGGAAACAATCCCCAGAATAGAATAAAATACCTCAAACTTTAAGTCTGTTAAAACTAAGCAAAAAATCTGATATAACTCTCGTATCTAAAATATGTTGTATTCAGGACACTAAAAACTCAAAAACAATGTTTAAAATTAAAAATTTACAGAGGTCTTGTATAAGCATTTCTCCAAAAAATATAAAAAGTGTCATGAAACATGAAACAAATGTTTCATACTAACAGTTACAGAAAGAAAAGTAAACTGAAACCAGAATGAGGTCCAAATTCATCCTCATTAGGAAAGCTATTCACAAAAGAACAGGGTAACAGTGGCTGGTGACAGTGTTGTAGCTATTGTGCAAAGTAGTGTGGTTGTTTGCCAGAAAGTTAAATGTGGAAAAACCATGTGATTTAACAATTCCACTGGTGATCTATCTATCTTCAAAATAACTGACAACAAGGACTGAACATTTCTCACAAAATTCACAGCAGCATTATTTCCCAATAGGTAAAATGTAGAAACAACCTAGTATCTATCAAAAATGAACGAACAGTTAAGATGTGATCTAAGTCTGTAATGGAATATTATTCACCCTTAAAGAAGCAAATTCTGATTTACACTATAACATGGATAAATCTGGATGACATTGTGCTAAATTAAAAATGCCAGATGAAAATGATACACTTGGTGTGATTATACTCATGCGGGGTACCCACAATAGGCACATTTGTGGAGATGAAACATATCACAGAGATTTCCAGGTACTGCAGAGGATGTAAGTGGGCAGTTATAGTTTCATGAATGCAGTTTTGTTTGCTAAGTGGAGAGTAGTGATGTTGTACATCACTGTATCATTAGTCACACTGAATTGTGGGTCCAAGATGTTTAAAATGGAAAATGTCAGGCTACATGTATTATACTGCAACTTAGAAATACAAAAACACTCCCACTGTATATTTAAAAAATTGAGAATGTTGCTGTAGTCCCTTTATGACATAGTCCTTCCTACCGCCATCCTGCGCTGCTTCCTCCCACCTTTGATTCCAGCCAGCAATAATGCAAATACCACAGAGTCTTCAGGAATATTATGCTGCTTCCATCTTCTCTTTAATGTATTTTCTTTAAAAGTAGTTCTCGCAATTTTAAAGAATCTAATTTTCCTTTTAAACTAAGTTCACTCAGTTATTAATATTAGCAGCTTCCCAGTACTCTGAAGCATCTAAGTACTATTAAGTGATCCATACGTGGACCACTGTCACTGGTAGAGGTTTCTTTTCCTGCTATAAACATATTGATAGCATGGATGTTGTGGATTTACAGCCATACTTGAGTGGCACTTAATGAAAGGGAACTAATTAAGCATCATTATTAAAATCTATCATTTAAAGAAAGAAAATTTTATTATCTTCCTGTCTGTCATACTGTACTGAGTACATTAAACCAATTGATTGTTACATTCCTGGATAGCAGGGAAGATCAACTTGGAAACAGAAATTGGATCTACTTTGACAAACAGGAAAAGAAATTCAGATATAGGTTGATGAATGCTAGAGAGACAGAAAGGAAGAGAATTCTCGAAGATTCATTCTTGGGAGTATCCAATAAGATTAAGCTATTTCTTCCTGCTTGTTTCATTTAGATAATACATGAGTGACACATAGCCTTCTTAGATTTTTACATTTGTAGTACTTGCATTCCGAATGATTACCTTTGATTCCATTTCTGACTTTTACATATGTCCTTCCAATATTACTTTCCTAAATTATTATTCTGTTTGACACTGCCAGACTGCAAGATCATAATAAATAATATTTCCATGCTTTTTCCCTCTTGCTTCCCCAGAACCACACATTAAATTAAATTTCAAAATTAATTGGTTTCATATCTTTAGAACTGCATTTATTTCTAATTACAAAATGCACCTCAGATGAGGGGGGTAAAAAAAATTAAGATGTGTCATGTCCATGTAGCAACTAACTACAATGAATGTAATTATATACTGTAAATGTGAATTAAGTATAAAACTGGGGTAAGAGGATCGAGACATGGAGGAAGGGAAAAGCAAAAGGGAAGAGGAACGCAAAAACCTGAGTTTATTCTGTTTAGTTTCATTTAAGAAATATATGTTTACCATGTACCTCTCATGAGAAACAAATAAAGATAAATATGAATTGATTCTTAATCAATTCTAATTCCATGAAAGCAGAGAAACACAAAAATAATTTCAGTAAAAAGCGGAAAGTTATAAAATGAGGTGCTGTGCGAAGACTGGCACTTAACAATAGGATATGTGTTTATGAAAATAATTAAAAGACTGTAGAAGTGAAAATTGAAAAAATATAAGAAAAATAGTATCCACTGCTATGGTTTATGTCTAGATATCTGCTTAAAGCCTCATGCAGCCGTGGGATGGGCTTCTGGAGTTTTTGATTGATTCATAGTCCAAAGCTGGATTATGTGAGTTCCAACCCACCCTAGGGTAGCTTGCCTCCATGTAATATATGGGAGGGGAAGAGTCTTGCTCTGTCCTGCTCCCCTTTTTTGCTCTTGTTGCTTTTGCTGTTTTCCACCGCTTCCACGAACTGCTGCCCTCTGCCACATGCCACTCGCCTTGGACCCAGCCAAGTATGGACTGAAACCTCCACAAATAGTGAGTAAAATAAACCTTTCCCTATTTAATTTGGGTGTCAGGTATTTTGTCTCAGCAATGAGAGAAAAGTAACAAGCACACCCACAATCCCACTTCTCAATGTATTGAGACAACGAAACATTAAAACTTGTCTACCTTACACATAAGACACCGCTATACACACAAGTGCTCAAACGCATGTGGGCAAACACACACCCAATGAATATAATGGCATGTAGATTTTCATGTTTTAATGAACATTTTTAAGCATCATTTTTACCAAAATAATTAAACATTACTTGTTATGAATGAAAAATAGGTATTTATCATATTTTACTTAATTATCGTGCTATTGTTAACATTACCATTGTTTTAACATTTATTCACTTATAAATATTCACTGGCAACAGCAACAAAACCACCAAAATGATACCCAGGATTTGGAGGCAGATTTATTTTATGTTGACAGGCTCTGGTCAGGATCATTCCCAAAATATCAGGCCTCAAAGAACCATGGAGGAAGGTTTTCATGGGGTCTGAAAAAGGGAGCTACAGAGGTAGAGTACTTGGCTCGCTTTGTTTGGTTTTTACAACATGCATCATAGTGACCAGCTGTTTCTAACAAACAGAAGCAACTGGAACTGCAACAGGATCTGTCACCTGGGCAACTAACAGACTGGCAGGGAGGCGTTATCCGCTACAATACCAATTGAATATTTCATTTTATCCACAATTCCTTCATTTCTCGTCATTTATGGAACAGACATCTAGAAATACTCTACTGTGTAAATAGTAGATTAACTGTTAAAATTGCAAGTAAATTTTATGTCTAAACTTTGGATCAATTGAGGCCTACAGATTTTACATTACTGAGGATTCATTCTCTACCTTAGGAATACTTCATTTTGCTTTTACCACTGCTTCTAATTCCAGCCAAATGTCCACAAACCTTTCTTATTTAGCTACCTGTAGGATAAGCAGCATTGGCTTACACAGTCACTTTCATAGCACTGTGCATGGGAAGAGCAACTGGGCTTGGGTGAATGAGTTGCCTTCCTTGATAACAATACTTTATGTCAATTAAAAACACCCTAGCAACCAATGTGGCATCATGCCATGTGGACAAATGAAAAGTTTACCTAGTCATCACACAATATATGGCAGTATTTCTCTTGCTTTTACATATGACTTGATATGTGTTGAACTAATGTTACCCATGTTACAATGCCATCAGTTAGCTCAGAGAGATAATGTGGATTATTTTTTCCAGATGATTGTTTTAGAGTGCTCATTTGGAAAATATAATGAGGATGCAGAAGTTGAAAAGGGCAGCATAGTTTCTCACCTAAGAACCAAAGCCAAGTGCCCTCTTAAGAGAAAGAACAAATCAATTAACCAATTAAAGGAACATTGCATTTTTGTCAACAAGACACTTAGTGTAGTTTTCAAGGAAATACATCCTATTAAAATCACTACAAACAGAAATACCCTCAGCATCCAACTAACTAAAGACAGATGCATGTGTTTAGCATTCTTCTTTCATGCCCACTGCCTGAGGCAGTGGAAAGTTTTTTCTGTTGTCCTTTTGCTTTATCTCTTCCAACTTTATATTTTTATCCTCAGTGGACTTCAATGCATACTTCAATGAATATAAATATGTTTCCTCTTTTAGGACTTTAACAACACAGTTTACTACTACCCATTACTCTTTCTAGGCCAATGGACTATATCTCAAAACGACTCAATAAAGCATCATCATAGAAGAAAGTAGCCTGGACGTCAGGCATCTTCCAACTACTAATAAAATATCTCTTCCTCTAATTTTGAAGTAGACTAAGAAAAGGAAGATTTGTAGCAGAGATTAGCTACATTTCTAATGTATGAGATCAGGAAAATGCGTTTCTAAAGAGTTTAATTAAAGCAAATGTTTTATTTATTTTTATAAGTCCAGGTTTTTTTCTTTTATCTTTGGGAATTCATGGTTATTTAAGATCAATAGCTGCAAATGCATTACAGTACCTAAGAGTCCCTCAAGAGTAAGAAGCAGGTCCAAAAAAAGAAAGAGATAGCACAGGAAGAGAAACTTTGTGGAAATCTGCTCTTGTGGATTAATCTTTCTAAACATGTTTTGTATCCTTGTCTCCATGCCTATTCATGTACTTATTCAAGTTATATATTGAAAAGATCCAAAATATAAATCTGATATTCAAGGATTAGGGACTATACCATTAAGACAAACACTCTCTTTATAGAATTTATATTCTAGGAAGCAACAAATATTCTCAACAGGGTATCATCACCTAATTATGTTATGGTTGCTCCATAATTAAAAATAAAATCAGGTGTCCAGAACCGATTAAAGAAAATTTGCCTGAAGAATTAGAGTTGCAAATGAGCTCTGAAAGATGAATCCCTAACAGAATGCTGTCACAGCCAGAGGAAAGAACTTTGCAAAGGTCTAAGCTGGAGAAAAATACACATGTTCCCAGAATTGAAAGGATTTCAACTGGGTTAAACAAGAAAGCCAGTGAGCCGTCAGTAAGAGATGAGTCTATAAAGTGGGCATTGCCCATATCTCAAATACTTTTTAGATATTCATTCTTAGAGCAATGAAAACACATCGAAAAAAGTGGAATGATTTGAGAGATATTTAGAAACATTTCTAGGTCTGTAGCTCCAAGTTGTGGCCTGCATTATAGATTCACTTTGGGGTGAATTAACATGGATGATAACCGAACTGTGGACACAGACGGTGAAAGAATAAAAAGGAACTAAAATACATTGACCTTGAGGTAACATTTAAACTGCTTTAAAAAAGAGATTGAGGAATAGGAGGAAGGAAAATAAAATACTCAGAGCTAAAGAAAAACCGTCTTTCAAAAATGAAGGTGTTGTAATCAAAACATGTCAGAAGTCATTTTTAGTAATACTTAAAACATGTTCAGTGGACTTAGAATGAAAGGATGGTGTTGTCGGGAATAATAAGTGCTGTGCAGGTGGTGTAATGACAGTGGGAAAGCCTAACTGAAAATGAAGAAAGCGGGAAAGCAGACTTTGCTAGGAAGGGACTGTGCACCAGTACCTTAAAGGACTCAGTTGTGTTAAAACTGAATTGAGGTGAGTTTTTCTTGTGGTTTTTGTAGTGTGTGTGTGTGTGTGTGTGTGTGTGTGTGTGTGTGTGTGTGTTTTAGGTCAGATGGTCATAAGTAGTTGTTCATGCACTTGTATGCATTTTTTCCTCATTTAAAAGTTTACACTAAGAGCACCAGTGGGAAGGAGTACAATACAAAAAGCTAGGAGAAGTACGTAGAAAGGTTAAATAAAGTAAAAGTAATGATAATAATAAATTTCCTTTTCTCAATTTCAAGTAAATTTTTACACCAGAACCACAGTATTCTGTTTTCTTGATGTTACTTTTGTCACCGTCATATACTCAATAATTTTTCCTCAGTTTAAGATCTCTTAAAGAGCTCTTAGAGCACTTAGCTCCAATGGACAGAATAAAGTTTTTATATTTATATTCAATATCTGTCTTACTTATTTTGATCATTGCTGAGACAAAATACCTGACACCCAAAGTGAAGGGAGGAAAGGCTTATTTAGCTCATATTTTGTGCAGGATACAGTGTATAATTAACTGGCTCCAAGGCAGGGTGGCACATGGCAGAGGCGCGAAAATTGATGAATGCAGAAGATAGCAAAAGCAACAATGGAGAGGGCTTAATAGTGTTTTTCTCCTTCTATACTCTATCTAGGCTATGAGGATTGGGGTAGTGCGAAGTCAGGTAGTGGACGGATTTAGTAATCACACACACACACACACACACACACACTTAATCCCAGCATTACACCGTGAATCAATAACACACTCTAGATGTAGCCACCTCTGAAAAAGCTCCACCTATGACATGAGCCTTTGGGGGGACATCTAGACACAAGGCATTGCAGCATCTTATTTCAGGTTATATAGGAGGAGAAAACAAAGGGCAATTTCTGTGTTTCTATTAATCCATTTATGGTTTATCAACTATAAATGTTGACTCAAGTAAAAATATCCCATTCTATATATGCTCTTCATAATAATAAGAAAACTCATATATCTTTTTAAATAATTGCTGTAGCTCAGAAAACAATAATCCAAACTATGAGATTTTAAAATGCTGAAAACTGAATTAAAAGACATTCTAATTAATTCTAAATAGAAGGCCTTATAAGCTACCTTAGCAGCACGATCACTCCAACCTCCCCCGTTTCTCCTCCTAAGTGCTGTGAGAAGCTGTCTCCAAAACCTCCTCATCTAGTTTAGGAAACATAAAAGAAAGGTAATTGTCGTAAGACCTCTATATAATGAACTTATTCAACTAACCAGGAAAGATTAACTAGTAGAGAAAAAAGAGACTGAAGTCATATTAGCCAGTAATATTTTCGTATTTTCTTCTGAGGTCAGTTCTGAGGGATTCCCGGGAGAGTCTGTGAGCAACAGCATCTCACATTCTCAGCAGAACTCCCTTCTCTACCATCCTTGAGCTACTCTCTACTTTCCCCGTGGATGAGAGGAGCTCTGTTCTGGGCTGATATGAGCTCCTTAAACTAATTCATTTATTAAAACATCGTGTACTACTCTTTTCAAGTTGCCTATACCACCATGTTCATTCTCCTAAAGAAGAGGGTCCTGAAGCTTCAATATCTAATTCTTTTTATGAGTATCATTTTATATGGTTTTTTAACTTATGCACGTTAGTAAATTCAAGTGACCTTTTTTCTTGTTACTCTGCCTATTGTCAGTTCTTTTAGGCAAACTCAGAGGGTAGAAGAGATTTCCCTTCATTCCTGAAAGACTTTAACAAAAAAATTGGTACCAAGCTCTGAACCCACAGTTTTCACACATGATCAGCAAGAAAAGTTTGGTTGCCAATTTACTGTGGGGAATTTTTAATGATGTAGTAAATGACAGATCTGGTAGGGACCAATAACTGGCCATCTTAGAGATGAAAGCTGTTGTCCTGACAATGATCCCTAAATATTTGCAGACAGTACACTGTGAAGTCCTTAGAAATTACACATATCACATGTGTAGAAGAAAATGAGTTGCGATTCAGATAAAAACGCAAAAGTTCAAGAAGGCAGTGAAGCATTTGAGGTCAACTGATAGAATGAGCCTTCAGGTGAATTCTGGCACAGCCTCCTTCAATCCAGTACAGGAGCCTATGGAGCACTATCTGAGTCAGAGACTATATGTGCTTCATTCATACCTGTGTACATATTGTTATTTGTTTTTTTCCCATAACCCAGGTCATAATGCTGAAGTAACTTTGGAAAAAAAATCACTATTTATAAAAAACTATAGAACATAAGAAGAAATGTCTACTGATGGTCACTGAGTAATAATTACACAAAGGATAGAAGGTTTCTAGGTAAACTACATAATGTAGGTTCTTTCAGCACTTTTGGAAGAGAAAGAAAAATGAATGTAGAGTTCGCAAATACAGCGAGGACTTTTTGTAGCCTTTCCTTACATTACATTGAGGAGTTTTAAAATGCAGAGCTATTAATGGCTAAGTTTCTCCATCAGTGTCATAATGTACTTTGAATTTCTCAACCCCTTTCTAAGCTTTCTAGATCTTCCCAACAATGAATCACTGTGAGCATGAAGCCACTGTGCCCCTGTAAAACAACACTGTAGTTGAATATCTGTGGAGTTCACCATTTTTCTTCCAGTACTATACCTTTAAATAAGAGGCATTTGAAAGCATTTGCTGGATGTCTTCCTCTCCTCATGCTTTGGAAACCTAAATCAATAAACAAAGAAGATCCAGAACTTCTAAATAATGACTAGTAACACCCTCCAAAATATTTTCTTGATTTTCAACATTTGTTTTAGGTATTTATATTACTAAGAAACTAGAAGGCAAGACATCCTATACCTTGGATGACAAGGACATTTCAGCCCCATGTCAAATCAGCTTGTACCCCTGTGGCTATCTACCCCATCCTTAGCAAGTACAAGTGGGTAGGAGGTTTCCAACCTACAAGGGTAGGAGTTGAAGCAGGAAATTCATATTATCACTCATAAAGTAAGTATCAGCTAGAGTGGGAGATACAGGGAAAAAGAGGTTGCATAATCACACAATGTCAACAGTATAAGGAATATATACTAGCAGCAAAATTTTAGAAGTGAGGAAAATCCAGAATAAAAATGTGATCTACAAAAGGTCAGAATGACCATGGAAAACTCTTAGAAATTCTTGCCTCTTGCTGTATTAAAAAGGTAGTAGATCAACAAATAGAGCAATACAGATTGGCACTGAGAAACAGAACCAGTGTACATGGTTAGAATAATAGATTCTTTATGAAAATTTACCTTTACTCAACTATAAGAGCTGACATGGCAGCATTGGGCTCAGCTGTTTCTTTTACTTCTACATTTTGTCCCGATCCTGAAGTCACAGAGAAGGCAGAAGGAAGTAGGTGAGAACATGGATAATTAGAACCTAGGTCTATCTCTTCGAGCACTAATGGTGAACTTTGCCATCGCCAGGTCTTTAAAGTCAGTGACAGGAGTTCTGCTCTCAGGTGTAAAAGATCTCTCCTTAAACCTGTGTGAAGATGTGGAGAGCCTGAAAGAAGAATTCTGTGGTACTTTCGCAAGGCATGGACTTTGCTGCTACTTCACTGGAAAGGTGAGCCAAAATTATCATGAATGTGGTGCAATCACAGTTCTGATACCTCCAAAGAACGGATTTGGCTTCTGTTCATTTCTGGTGATCTTGCAGAACTTGTGACCATCCTTTGACATGTAGAACAGTGAATTCTCAGAAACGTTGTCCATCCACAACAAGTGGAAATAGTAAAAATGTTTTGGTACCCTCTAACAAATGTTAAGCTAATAGTTTGATTTTCATTGAGAAAAAATTCTGATTTTCCTTCGAAAAATGTATCATTGTTCCAGGGATGGGTGAAGGCTTCAGGTAATTTTGCGTTGACCTCCTCCACCTTAGTGAAACCATAATTTATCATACGGGTTTTTTCAACTAAGGAAAAATAAAGGAGAAAAATCTAGCTTGTCTGAGAAGAAAAGAGCCACAGGAGATGATACAGTTTTCATTAAAAGTGAATTTCCCACAGCTCAGAATGTCCTGTTATGTCAATAGTAACACTTTTCAAGAGACATAGAGAAAGTGAATTTCAACGCACTAGAATTCACCATCTAGTAATGATGGTGGCTAAGGGCTGAATATTTGTGTCCTAACAAAACAGAATACTAACATGGCATTGGGAGATGGAAATTTGAGGAGTTAATTAAGGTTAGACTATGTCATGAGAGTAGGAACTTGTGATAATATTAGTGCACTTATAATAAGATGTCACTCCCATTCTCTCTCTTTCTCCCATTCATCTCTTCTCCTCTTTTCTCCTCTCTTTCCTTCCCTTCTCCTCCTCTCCCCTCCCCTCCCCTCCCCTCCCCTCCCCTGCCCTTCCTTTCCCTCCTTCTCTCTTCTCTTCTTTCTCCCTCCCTCCCTCTCTCCCTCTCTCTCCCTCTCTCCCTCTCACCCCCCCTCTCTCCTGCCTGCTTGTGCTGTGCTGTCCTCCCCAGAACCTCTAATGGGATTTTCAGAGCTGCTGGATCCGATGTGTATGATTCTGGGATACAAGCTGTGTGATTACTATGTTAGTCCACTGATTGTTTGGGCGTAGTTCTGGGTGGGCAGCCTGTGCGGATGTAAGGGGCACAGCAAAGGCAGGCTGGCTGCTGCTTTTCCACCACTTCTCTGTCTTGCTCCCTTCTGCTTGCCATAATCTGTTTCTCTTGTACCACGCCCATCTTCCACTGCCTTGGAGGGAGCCAGCTACAAACTGCAACCTCTACAAACGGTGAGCTACAGTAAACCTTTCCTCCTTCAGCTTTGGATGTCAGGTATTTTATCTCAGCAGTGAGAACAAAAAAGGAAGACAGCCTCCTTCCCATTAATAGCCCGTTAGATCTGAAGTGCACGAAGTATAATTCCATACATTTGACCTACTGCTTTTCTAACTGAAATATTTTCTCTGCATACGTTTACTTTTCCAAATTTGATTTATTTATCAAGATCCACTTCAGCAATGTGGGCACAGGCTCACCATCAACTTACTGGTCATCTTAAGCAATTCTAAGTACAGCGGGGTTAACAGGTATGGAGTACAGATATGTGCCTAGAGGTAGAGCAGCAAATCTGGTTGGTTGATTGACCACTGCCTCCTTTTCCTGGAAGATAAAACTCCCTTTGTTCAGGGCTATATAAATAACACCCAGTGTCAAGTGAAATAAATTTCCCCCTGTTGCTTATGTAAAGATATAACCATGAGACACGGTTATGGTCCAGGGGAGAGAAGCAACTATCAGCTGGATTATCTGGGTAAGCTTAAGTTTTGACATTTCAGTAAAAGAAAAAGACATTTGTCTGGCACTTCCATTTTTGACCCTTTCTTGTCTCAAAGGCAGGTATTATATCCAGAACAATAGCAGCCAAAGTTTTTGTTGAGATAAGAAAATACTCCAAATGTATTAACAGTTGCAAAATTAAACTTCGGACATTTTATGATTGAAGTATTAAATATCTAAATGAATTCCAGCAATAATTAATACTGTTTGTAGGGAGAAACATTACTTCCCATTTATTGTTATTTTTGGCCACTTGCAATATTAGCTTTTTTGTGTGTGTGTGTGGAACTGGGCTTTGAACTCAGTACCTTGTGCTTGCCAAGCAGGCACTTATTCCACTGAGCTACATCCCCAGCCCTCAATATTAGCTTTAACTTTTATTTTCAGGCAGTTTTGGGAGTGGGTGTGGAAAGCTCTGAGCCTTCAGAGAGAAGTGCTAACAATACTATATGGGGTGGAGAAAGGGTTATGGAGCGTTAGGTGTAACAATCCCTACTCCAACTTCAGTCACAAAATTTACATTTTCTATATGCTATGTATTTATTTTCTGCTTTAGAATTGACTTAAAGATAAGCTTCCCTTATTAGGAAAAAGTTTTTTGAAACATTTGCCTATCCAATTTCTAACTTCTCTTCCAGCTTTAAATTTTCAGTTTCCAAACATTTTTCATAATCATGCCACATAACTCAAAGTGATATTTATTTTTGACAGAGCAGAATACCACAGCCTGTATTATCTTGGTTTTTTTTTTCCTTTCAATTTAACACTTACAGTATCCTTAATACTTGGTGCTTGACAAATTTTCATCCGTGTTAATCTCATATCCAGGGATTATCAGTTAAAAGGGAGGATGTCCCACATGTTAGAATTTGAAGCAATCATATGGGCATGTAGTGAGAATCTGAATACTTGCACACTTGAACTGCAGGATTACATACCTTCTAACAACCTCTGGTCTTTGTTATTTGTATGTCAGAGATTTCAAGGACATCTCATTTATCATGCTTCTATGGTTGTGGATAGAATTTCAAAACATTTGAGAAGATACAGTATTACCGAGAAATACTCATTATAAAGTTAAAAGCACTCTAGTTTGAAGGAAAAAATGTCCACACATTCATCTCTGTCTGGAATTTCTTCTATCATATTAGTCTGTCTTTGCATTTTTCCTGACATCAAGTAAGTCATGGACATGGAGTTACTAGGATAATTCCGGCATAGTATGAGTTCTATCTTTTCAGGTTGCAGAACGAGTGTATGATCTCTCTTCATTTCTATTAAAGTTGCTGATCACTGGCTTCAAAGAGAAATCCATCTGAATGTATTAGCGACTTTCCAAGTTTATGCTGATAGTGCAGAAGGCTAGATAGGCAATGTCAGGGTATCTGTAATAGGCAAAATAAGAAAGAAATCAATACTATATGTACATAGACTTCACGAAACATTTTATTTTATATTATTTTCCCTTTATTGCTGAGCTAGGACAGGCACAACTGTGAGTCACAAGAAAGCACAATAAATCTAGAGATGATTAACTTGAACAAGATGCCCAGTCAGTAGCAGGAGTACCTTCATTCTAGGGTTCAAACTTTCAGTAATTATTATATTTGAGAAATGTTTATGGAATCCTTTCCATGTAGCAAAACTTTACAGGAAATACTTCCTGCCCTCCAGAAATATGGAAGGAAAAATAAAACTATTCTTATTATGTATCTAACACAGCTATGTCCCAGGGAAACCTACAGTAAAGATTAGCTAAACTTAATGAGTGACCAAAGATGAGCCTCCTGGTCACTCACTGATGTGCGCAAATGCCCCCGACTCTTTTTAAAGTATAAGTTCTCAATATCTTCAATACAATCCTAAGGGGGATATGACTTGTTTCTTTGTCCTTCAGAAATCAGAAGTGGTAAATTATCTGGGCATGGTGGCACACAGCTATAATCTCAGCTCTCTGGGAGGCTGAGGCAGAAAGATCCCAAGTTCACCCTCACCCTGGGCAATTCGTGATTTTGCAAGACACTGTCTAAAATCATAAAGTAAAAAGAGCTGGCGATGTACCTCAGTAAAAAGGCCCTAGGTTCAATCCTCAGTACTGAAAAAAAAAAAAAAGAGAAATAAACCAAAAACAGAGCCTTAACAGTTAAACAGACAAATAAGAAAAATGGGAAATGGGAAGATGAAAAACCGGTAATAATGATGTCAATAAATTATAAAAGTCCTGCACACAATAACAACAAGAAAGACACGAACATAAAGTGCTTAGCACTGTCACTCAGAAGATTTTCAGCATGCAGCAAACAGCACTTCTCTGCTCGGGAGCTTGCAATATAAACAGGCCTGCGTCAAACATGAGCCAACCAGCATATGAGTATGAGATAATTTTGCATGTTTATTTCATTTATTCCTCACAAAGACCCTGCTGAACTAACTCATTCTAGTTAACAAATGAAATGAAGGCTCCAAGGAATCAAGAAACATTTCCAGCATCAGCCATGAATATGAAGTTCAAGATGCTAAATTAATTTAAATATCTAAGTGTGGTTGTATCTTTGTCCTTCAGAACTCCTTGGGAGCCACTTCCTTGATGGGATCCATAATTACAAATCTATAAATGACATTCAAGAATTTCCTAATATTAATCTTACTACAGGCACAATACTCCTAACTTAGAGAACTGTATTGGCCAAACTCAAACACAGATCGAAATCATGAATTGTACTGTGCACAGGTCAGAGATAGAAATCCTGTTTGTTTAACGCAAAGATCCTGAGGACTCAGCAAATTCTCAAGAAAAAATGTAATATTCAGTCAGAATGATTTAAAAATGGCTGATCGTTTTACACTGTGTTTTTGTTTACTAGTCCTCATTTTCAGTCTCTTAAAATAATGAAAAGTGTCACAGTAGGTTCTTCCCGCTTTGTCTTTATTCTCTTCAGCTCTTGCCCCTTTTCCTTTTTCCTTAGTATGAGCAACGTAAGTCTCTGGCCATGACCCACTTGCTAAGGATCATGGGCAAACACTTTCCTATTCTGGTTACTTCTGTGTCCTGGGATACCCAGGTTTTGGCAAGTCACACAGTGAGTAAATTCCCTGCACATCTCACATGGCTGGGAAATAACCCTGAGATATTATTTTAGCTTGTGTTTCTTTAAAAAGTTACCCCCAAATAAATTTGAATCCATATTTAAAAGGCATGACAAAATACCTACTTTTATATAATTGGCTATTTAATGGTCTGTTTTTAGTGCGCACTGAAATGCGTGCTAACTTTCCTGCTTTGGTCTTTGTTTTGAGCTTGCATCTGCTTTACCATTGATTTTCTTGCAGTGGTGCTTGGTTAATTTGTATCATGTGTATAAGCTCTGAAAGCCCCTGCAGGAGGCAGGAACTTCTTAGCTCACTCATGGGTCTTGGCAGTCAAGGATGAGGACTAAGAAGAGTACAGTGAACTATGCTGTTTATAAATTGAAGACCTTGGACAATTTAGTTGACATCTACAGGACATATTATTCATTTATAAGGGGATTATATTTATTTTATAGATTTATCATAAGGTTATATGACAAAATTTATTTAAAAGAAACACAATTTTTGACTGAAAAGTATTATTGATTGATCAAATAATTTCTATTATGTAACCCAGTTCTTAAAAATAATACAGGTTTCAGTAACTTATTAATGATGACAAAACTAAAAGTAGCTAAAATTCTACTCTTTAACCCCCATCATATGAATCAGTAACATTCATAGCTCAAATTTTCTAGAAAATCCTACATTTGCTTCTATGTGATCCTGTTGGCTCTCTATTAGAAAAATGATCATAATTTAGTTTGCTTCATGTTTTCTGACCCTTTCCACACCCTTCTAAATGCCCAATATCCTCTTAGAATAAGACAGAGACAAATGGACTCCACAGAGGGATGCCTGTGCACACGTAAAAGTAAAAATAAAAAAGATATCAGACATATCATCAGAAAATGGGTTCTTGATTGTAAGCTCTGCACAAGCTAGTGCTACAACTTCAGGTGAAACCAGTAGCTTATATATACATCAGTTAATATAACTATAAAATTGGTTAAGACCCTCTCATATCACAAGACACTTGTAAAGATGGTATGCAATAAAATTTTCCCATGTGTGAAAATGCAGCTGACCTCTGTGATGTTGAAATGCTAAGTGTTCTGGTATACTTCTTGCCGGAGATGACGCCTTGGCGATATCCTCCTTTAAAAACAATCTAGTTCTGTCCGAATTTCTTTAATCTCCGGTGTAGTTATTCTACCTATGCCATTAACTACTTGGCAGTGTTTATAGTAGGTCCTTACCTGATTGTAGATATTAGTACCACCCAAGTGATATATTTGAATTTGATATAAGGCTTCAAGTTATAAAGTGGAACTATAAAGAGTATATCTGAGGAAAACAGTTGTTTTTGAGTTTAAATTTACAAGCTGGGAAGTGAAATGTGTTTGGGAAGTTTATTTGACATAGTAAGTCTTCTAACATCATAATACTGTTTTTTATTGTCAGCACCCTATAGAAATGAATGATTTCTAAATTGGGCATAAATCCTGTACTATTCTTTATGTTAAACCTTATACCCCATTCTCCATCAAGCAGCAGTAAAAGTGGCTTTTCATTTCATGATTGTCTACCATAGGATAAATGGAGTCGGAGGCTGGTAAGGTAATGGAAGAGAGATGACTTTGAGTCAGGTCTAGAGGCAAAAATTAAAATAAAAACCAAATTAACTGGCTTAGCAGTGTGGTACATGGCACCCTGTGGAGCGTGTTTATTCAAGTGTCTTAGGTCTAGCCTCCTCCACTAGGGGTCACAATTACACAGCGCACTCCCCTAACACACAACTGGGGGGTGGAAAAGGAGGGACCAGAAATCACCATTTGGAAATGGTTTTGAGAATTGTGTGCAGAAAGTACATTGAAAAAGCATTTACCATATGCCTGCCAGGTTTAATTATATGTTAAGGGGTAAGAAGATATAATTGGCACATAGACTTGCACTAGACTATTTTTCCAGTCTTATTTTTCCTTTATTTCCTCATAAAACACCACTTGGAACCAGATTTGAAAGAGGCTCTCCCCAACTCTAGGGGTCAGATTTCTGACATTCACCGTGGCAGGACAATTTGACATTAAAGGATTCAAAATCTTCTGGGGAAAATAGGATTAAGAGAGGAAATATGTATGGTTAATCTATGGAAAGCTTTCATAAATATATCTATTTTTCCAAAGGCAAGGGAATAAAACACCATTGTCAAAGTGTACACAAAAAATAAGAAAATATCAGCACTTTTAAAATATCTTTTGAAAAGAATAATGGGAAGAAGACTAAAAATTTCTGAGTATTATCTCTTTTCTAAGTTTTTTATATTATCATCCTACAACTTCAGAGTGGTCTAAGTAATTATGTTTATGTCTCTGAAATAAACACATTGATAATGGCACAGGGGTGCTTGTGTGCCTCACCCTCAGTGTCTTCTGCTTTTATTCGCACAGAGCTTGCAGCTTCTGTGCCTTAAACTCCAGGGTGGCTCCTAACTCCAGCCCTCCCCGTTTCCTCTGCTACTTCCTGAGCTTGTTCACCCCTCGCCTTTCTCACAAAAACTAGTCTCAGAAGGCATTTCTGAAACCTAACATTATTCCACTTATCTTCCTTCCTCTTTGCCAAGATTTTTGTGAAAATTTAACTTTTTGACATTTCCCTACCTTCCTTTTCTCTACACAACCACTAGTTTCCTTTTGCTCTGACTGTATTCAAATAAATCAAATTTAGTACGCAGTGGAACAGAAAACTTCAGAGATGCCAAAAAGTTACTCAGAAATAAATTCACATATGCAATTTCAGGGAGTTTGAGGGCTTGTGGTTGGAACGGAATATCTCCTTCTTAGATACAGATATAGATATAGATGATATAAATAGATCTCTGTATATCAATAGATACATGATAGATGGATATGAAGTTTCTTATCCCTGAGTGATTTATGTGATACTCTTATCTCTGAATTAGGAACTATGCATAAGAAAGTTAATTAAAAATATTTCTGGGACAGGGATAGAGCTCAGTGGCATAAGCGCCAGCCTGGCAAGCACAAGGTCGTACCAAAAAAAATTTTTTTAATAAAATGAAAAATAAAAAATGAATAAAATTTGCATTCTCTCTAGACCAAGATCAGGTATCACAGAAGTGAGGAACCAAAACAGCACTTTCACTTTTACAGTTATACAGGCAGTGTGTTGAGGGAGATAAGCACAACCAACAGGTTGACGGGGAGCTGGTAAATGGTTAGCTTTCAAATACTGACTTTATCAATGGTTGCTGTGAACATGGACAACTTTCTTAAATTCAGGTATTCAAAATATAGTATCAAATTCTCCCTTAAAGTACTGTGGGGAGGAATAAATAATTACCTATTTAAATGAGCTTCAAAGAAACACTAGCCTCAGGCCTTCAGGACATTTAAGCAGTGACAAGCAGTTTCCAGTCTTTACTGGGGTGACCTACTCTGGACTCAGTTACTGAAAGATCGTAGGTTCTGAAGTATGAGACTTGGTTTTTAAAATTTCTCTTTCACAGGGTTTTAGATCTCTCTATAAAATTAAATATGAAACCTGAACTACTTCCCTGGATAGATTTTTTTTTCAGGGCAAAACCTGCATACATCAGAACCCTACATTTTGTTTTAAAGTAGTCTTGGACAGTGTTTCTGAAACTCCAGCAGTGATAATAATGGTGACTCATGTAACTGGTGTGGAAATATAGTTTTATTCATTCGGAGGGCTGGGAAGGGAGGAAATCAAAGGAGGAAGATTTAGCAGGATAGAATCTTTGCTTGTGTTGACATAAAAAGCAATCCACAATGGATTATAAACTGTATATTTTTAAAAACATAAAATATTAAGATAAAAATAGGTTTTGATAATTATACACTACAGCAAACTTTCTGAGACAAAATAATTAGGGATCTAAAAAAGAAAGCTGTGTTACTACACACAAAACTCTAAAGTTTGAACAGCAAAGCGTGGAAACACAAGCCTTAGGGAAAGCATCCATAATTTTTTGGTGCAATAATTTTTCATTCTGTTTTTTGTAGTCAGGCTTTCTGTAGTGTATATCTGCAGTCCGTAATGTTCATGTTCCCTGTGTGTAGTCAGCACATGTAAAAAACACGACTTAATTCCTGGCTTCATCCCCTCTCCCTGCACTCCCATTACCTCTCTATCCCCTCCCCATTTGGGGAAGGTTTACCTCTGACTTCATATTATTTATCTTTTATGTCTCATAATGTTTTTAAAGATCTAAAAATTAGTAAAACACAAAAAGCCTTTAAAACATTCTCAGTGAGGAAAGAATACTATAGAAGCAAATTATAGAACATGACAAGCTAATACCAAAACTGTAAAGAAACAGTTTATTATTGAGAAATGAAAATTCAAACATGATATTAATGCTTTAGTATCATTTCAACTATAGAAGAAATATATGTTCATTGGTATGTATTTTTCCCTAAAGGTAATTACTTCTGAAGTATGGAAATTACTTTGCTGCATTTTATTTATGAATAACTATGCATACAAGCATATGTGCATATCATTCAGATTCATTGCTTATGGTGATGACTGTACTTAACTTTCCAAAGGTAAAGTATCTAAATTTTCCCTTTACAATCATAGAGTTATTTTCACTAGAGATCTTATGTTAGCACATGTAAATGTTTTATTTTTCTAATAAGTTCAAGACACAGGCACATTTATAATTAACTTTCTCTTGGCCGGATGTGATAGCACACGCCTATAATCCCAGCACTTGGAAGGCTAAAGCAAGATGATTGTTGAGAGTTTAAAACCAGCCTGGACTACAAAATGAGCTCAAGGCCAGTCTGAACTGCATAGTGACACCCTGTCTCAAATAGACAAAAAAAAAAAAAAAAAAAAAAAAAAATATATATATATATATATATATATACACACACATACATAATACAATATATAAAATTAACTTTCTCTTTATTGATAGATAGGTAAATATTCCATAATGTCTTACTATAAAATAATGAAGTACATTTTACATGTTAAAATTTTAAATGTTTTTTTCATGAGTGCTAAAACATGTAAGTAATTGATGATGGCTGACATGACATGGACAAAGGAAAACAACTTTCATGTCACACTACTGGTGGGACAATAATGGGTAAAAAGAGAAGAAACTATTTGAGGGCAGATTTTCAGTATCAAGATAAAAAACTTTGGGAAGAATCAAAACAAATTTTTAACAGAAGTTGTTTTTAGGAAGAGAAATTTTATTACATGAGATTAAGTAATTTAGAAAGAACTTTACTTTCTATATAATACTTTAATGTTAGAATTTTAAAAATAAGTATATAATATATTTACTTGCAAAATAAAATTAAGCTAAAAATATAAGAATTCCGTGGTCAAATATTTTTTCTGTACATATCATATCTTATATAACATATATTATTTCTTGCTTGGAAAGTTATAATAGTAATTAAAATACAAGAAATCCCCTGGTACTCAAAGGCCATATTCTTTAGTTGGATAACTCCTATTAATGTGTCAATAATTATTTCTGTAAAACTCTTGAGAAAACCATGTTCATTTGCAGAGAATAGCTATAAAGAAAAGGAGATCTTTAAAAATAACAAATTGCTCAAAAGAAATCACTTTCAAGATTTTCATGAGTATCAAGCCCAAGCCTTTAGTTTGAAGAGCAAGCAGTCTCCATGAACAAATGACACTTCCCATGATGGCTTCAGTAATTACCTCTGTGCTTGAGGAACTCTGTGTTTCAGGACAGTTTATACTGCTAGCCACAAGTATATGGTCCCTGCAGATAATCAACAGGCCCAGGAGCCAAACACAATGAAAATCATTTACTCTAATATGCTTCAGTGTAGCTCCAGTATAAGGCTTGAGGCATGAGCAAGATATAATGCAATTCCTTCATTTTCTCAAACTACAGCTCCTTGTAGTTTGCCTCTCCTACCTTAGCTACTGACATTCAAATTGACTTTTTGCATTTATGATAGCAGTTTCTGTCTTGTTTTTTTCCATTGTCCACTGAGACCACTGCTGTGATTTTCTGCTGATGCACAAGACAGAAGAAAGCGTCCCGGAAAATGCACCACTTATTCCAGTCATTTTGCTAAAGGACACTCAAGTGTGGGTAAAGTCGTCAGAGAAAATGACAGAGAGCCGCATGCTGCTGTCAGGAATTGCTTCCTCATCAGTGGCCCAATTTTCAAAAGCTAAAGTAAAATCTCATATGCTCTCTAGCTTTCAGACAAGTAATATGTGAACTGCAAGACATCTAAACTACAGGCTTGAGCAGAGTTATTTAAAAAAAAAAAAAACAGAAAAGAAAAAAAAGCAAAGAATGAAACATTAAAAAAAAAAAAAGTCTCAGTATTTCAAAGCCCTGGACAGAGACATGAGTCTTTTGGAAAAAGCAGCAATAAACTTGATCCAAATGTCAATCACAGATATTGGGAAGTTTACAGGGTGCATGTGCTCTGCATGTTCCAAGAGAAAGAGAAGAGAAGAATGAGGACAGAGTGGGAAGAGGAAAGGAAAGGGACCTGCAGTTTCCAACAATGAGAAATTTGTACCTCAGAAGATGAACATAGAAAAAAAGAAGAAAGTAGGAAAACAGGGAGAAAAAGAGGGGAAGAGAGGAAAGAGAGGCAGTTCCATATTTCACATGACTTCCAGAAAGTAATAATTTTTAAGGTGATGACAAGCATTATGACAAAACATAAAGCCAAATTAGCAATAAATGACTGTGAGGTAAATTTAATACCAACCTTTTCAGAACTTTTGGTATTAAGTTTCCTGACTTCAAAAAGAGCTATGTATTTTAGTTCAGTTAATAATGAAAATTGTTTTTATTGATACCAAGTCTATTACAGTTGCAAAACTATTCCTCTGATTTTACCAATTAAGAGAACTTGGAAATTTCTACTTTCATTTCTGTTGATCTTAGCTTCAAAGGAACAACTCTCTGCCTTTCATCAGACTTTAATCTTTCTGTCTATAAAATAAAGGAATTTTCTAGAATAGTTGTGGAGACATAATTCTGCTAGACTCACTCATGACAACACATCCCCAAGCCATCACCTATGTAAAGCACACTATCATTTAATTGCTTGGGTAATGCTTCTCCAGATCCTGCTCTCCAAAAGAGCTGTACTATCAATGGAAACAAATAACAGAAAGATTTTGGCTTCTGAATGTTAATTCAAAAGAGCTAATGAATTCTGTAGAAAAATCAAAGTTTGCTATCGGTGCTCATTAGAGTCAATAACTCCCTGTACATGGTTAAGTAAACACTGTAGGTCACTGTTAAGTCTGGTATTTTTGTCTAAATCAGTGTGCACCATCCATCCAAATGTGTGGCAACTTTTCTATAGTGTTGCTTTTTTTCCCTCCACATCCTTTTAATAAATATTAACTTGAAAACACTGTATTTGGGACTTAAAATATTAAAACTTCAAATATTGAAATTTGGAAGTCATCACTTCTGTTATTATAACAAGAAAAAAATGTATATAATAGAAAAAGGAAATTTTTGTGAACAGATAAGAAAAGGGAAGTTGTGGGGCAAAGTATCACTAGGAAATCTGCAGACAGTTGTACTTTGGGAAAATCAAACTTCAGCTCTGCATAACTAGAGTGAAGTTGCAGAAACACTTCCTGACATTTTTACAAACTGCTGGAAGCCAACTTCAAATGAGAAACTCCTAGAATCATAGTATTAAAAAACAATACTGCATCGTTCCATGGGCTTTACCATCAGAGCCTCCACCAGATGATCAAGGTAAAGACTCAAGGGAGAGCTTTTAGGACTCTGACAGTCAACAGGGAACAGAAGAATAAGCATTGTTATGTCTGCCCAGAGTCTTCATACAAACAAAATCTACTCTCTGGAGGAAAAGACTGTTATATTTTTTTCTCTCCAAGGCTAAGGCATGTCCACTACCATTTCAGATACTTCACATCTTCTTTTCTCATTCAAGTGGCAAAGCTGCAGTCACCAGGAGCTGAGATCTTAAGAAGAAATTATAGCCAGTTGGACCATGGACAAAGGACTTACATGAAGAACATATAAAGAATGGGAAAACATCAGACTACTCCCCAAAAATTCAAAGGCCCAACCCATAAATAAACACCTGCAATGAGTAAGCACTTCTCAGATGAGGAAATACAAATGGAAATAAATACATAAAAGAATTCAACATCGTTGGTCACTGGAGAGAGGCAAATTAAAAAAAACAAAAAACACTGAAATTCCGTCTCACCCTAGGAAGAATGGCTATCATCAAAACATCAACCAATAATAAATGCTGGAGGGGTTGTGCTATAAAAGGAACCTCTCTCGACTGTTGGCCAGGAATGTTGACTGGTATAACCACTGTGGAAATCAGTGTAGAGATTCTTTAAAATCTAGGATTAGAGGACCCATTTGAACCAGCTATTCCTCTTCTGGGTATCTTCCCAGAAGAATTGAAAACATCATACTGAAGAGATATATGTGCAACCATTTATAGCAGCACAATTTGTAATAGCTATGTCATGGAAACAACCCAGATGCCTATCAACCAAGGAATGGTTTTAAAAAATGTGGTGTTCTTTTTTTATACAATGCAGTACTACTCAGCCATAAAGAAGGATAAACTGGAGACTTTTATAGGTAAATGGATGCAGCTGAGGACCATTTTCATAAGTGAAATAAATTTGACCCACATGTGTAAAACATCATATTGTCTCATTAGTGTGAGAAACTGAACAAGTAAATAATATCCAAAATGCACAATATGTATTGTGAATTGGGAAGAAACTGCTCAAAAGAAAAGACAAACTGTATTGGGGGAAAGGAGAAAGGAATAAAGAGAAAAAGGAAAAGATATATGTATGCATAAGGTAGCTAAGATAGTTACACAACTAGTTTCACTTAGTTCATTAAAAAAGTTTTGTGCTACTATTGTATAGGCAAGATATCATGACTGTATCTTCTACTCTGAATAACTACTATGAAGACAATAATACACAATGTATCAACTATTGGAACTGTCCCACTAACCTGTTCTGAAACTCCATTTCATTGTTATACTTATCTTTTTTCTCTATAAAGTAAAAAAATAAAAAAGAATATAGCTGTGGAATGACAGCAAGGAAAGGGAGTAGTCGGCAGATGGGAGTTTATGCCCCAGTAGAAATGCTTGTGAAAGTTAGGCTACACGGATAATAGGAGAAAAAATGGGAAGCAATAAGACTGAGATTTCATTATAAAATTAAATCTTATTATAGCAGCACATCCACAATATTTTAGTACAGTAACCACTAATGGTGGGATTTCAGCCCTCGTCTAAAATGGTGTCATGGAATATGCCTGATGGAGCGTGACGGGGCATCATATGCGCCAGAGGAGTTTGAAGCCTCAGTCACCCACAGCCATAGGAAACACGAAACACAATCCATTTTTTATGTCAGATTAACATGAAACACTGTTTTTATAAAAGCTTCATCCCTTATTATTTGATACGTCATGTCCGGTTTTCCACAGCAGGATGATAAGAAGAGGGAGAGGAGAGGGAGGAGCAGGGAGGGGAGCGGTGAAAGGAGGGAAACGAGGAGGAGGAGGAGGGAGAAAATGGCAGGTCGTTTTAAAAGCAAGACAAAGCATAACCTGAAGAGACAAAACAAGCCTCGGGGCAGAATCACCTGGGACACACACAGAGGTAGAAATCAAGACAGGGAGTTTAACATAACTAATAATAATGTTATTAATATTAATAACGTAACTATTAATAATGTTATAGGCTGTACTAGAAGATGTGGACAATATGCAGGAAACGAAGACCAACGCTCCAAATCATCACTATCATTATCCTTTACCACTATTAAAGTGTTTTTAATGAAGTATATAAATACCAATTTTTTGGTTTTGTTTTGTTTTTTGTTTGTTGTATTTGTAGCTCTGGAGGCTACATGTTGAGCCTTGTGCGTATTAGGCAAGTGCTATGCTCCAACTATTAATAACAAAGTGTTTTTAAGTCATTATAGGTTTTATTATTCAGGATAATACTAATTATATCTAAATAAATAGATGATATTTTGCATAAGGAAACTGATGGTAATTGTTCAATGAGCAACAAAAGCAAAGTCTTTAAGCACACATTAAGAGAAAGCACAAGGCCCTGGGTTTGATCCCCAGCACCACAAAAAAGAGAGAAAAGATAAATGATTACAAAAACAATATCATAAAATAGGTAGATATTTGCCCATTATAAAGGGCAGAGACTTTAATTATCAGAAAAATTTCACTAGCAAAAATATATAAAACAATGTAGGCTTGGGGTGTCCGCAAGAATGAAAAAGACCTGCCTGCACACTGGGGAGCCAGGGGACCCCATAAGAGGTCAAAGGCCTGGGGCTCACTGCAGAGTCCTATAAGCGCCTGTGTCCAGAGCCGACTCATCTACGTTGGCAGGCTGAACTATGCTGGCGGCCTGGAAACATTTCAACTCCTCCAAAGAGCAAAAGCCGACTTCCTTCTTTCCCTTCTTATTCCATCCAGGATATGAGCCTATTGGCTGGGGCCACCCACATCTGTGGTAGATCTTCCCTCTTCAGTAACTCAATCATCTAAATACACTTAAAAATGCTAAGCTAATCAGCTCAGCGTTTCTTTTCAAGTTGGCACCACAATAAAAGATAACAGGTCTTAACGTTTGTATCTCCTCTTGTTAACATATTGGAAGCCTGCCCCACAGTGATGCTATTAGGATGGAGAATCCTTGAGATGTGACTAGGTCATGCAGACATAACCTTCATGAATGGGATTAGTGCCCTTATAAAGAAATCTGTAGAGAGACATCTCCTTCTTTACTGTCACCAAGTCTGCCAGGCCTTAATGCTATAATTCCCAGCTTCCAGACCTAGAGAAATAAATGGTGACTGGTGTTATGGCTTATATCTACAAGGCCCCCAAATCATGTGATCATAGGCAGGGCTTTTTTGAGGTGGCTGAATCTGGAGTATGTGATGCTGGGGTTAAGGGTGTGTAATTACTAAATTAGTCTACCCATTGGTTTAGCTAATTCTGGGTGTGGATAATGGGAAGGCCTATTCTGGGTGTGAGTGCTACCTACCCTGAGTGTGGGTAGCCTGCATGGAATAAAAGGCACGGAAAGAGAGTCATCACCTGTCGCTTGCTTGCTGCTTGCTATCTTCTGCCTGCCCTGCTTTGCCATTGACTGTATACCCTTTGTGATACCCTTCTGCCATGCCATCCTGTCTTGGAGAGAGCTGACAATGGACTGAAACATCTACAAACTGTAAGCAAAATAAACCATTCCTCCTTTAATTTTCAGTGTTGGTTATTTTGTCTCAGCAATGAGAAAAGTAACCAAAACAGTGTTTTAACCCACCAAATTTATGATATTTTGTTTTAACAGCCCAAATAAACCAAGAAGGTAAATGTAATCTCAAGATATTCCTTCATATAATGGGGAAAACATTTTACCCATGCTCTTTTACCAATTACATTTCTTCCAGATACTAATTTTGTACTAAGAGCTGTTTATATTCCAAGTTATTTAAGTGTGAACATGTGATGGAGGTTTAGCATGTTAGAGTCATAAAATACCTTATGGACTCTTGGCCTATATTGACTGTTGCCAAGAGAATCTGAAATTCCAGTTGACCTTCATGTTTCTTGATTACAAGTAGCCAAACTCAATACGGGCTAACAGAAACGGAAGGGACTAAGTCATATGGTCGAGGAAGGACAGCTCCCAAATATTTAGGAAGTTGGAAAGTTGGGGTGGGCATCTGTCTCATTCCAAATAAGTGTGAAACTGTGTCACAGAAATAGTCAGGAGAAGTGGATCCGAGATGCACAGGTTGTACCTGAGTTCTACCTTCACCGATACTCCTTGAAAGTATTTTCCCATGTTTTGGTATCTAGTATCCAAATCTGGGGTGGAGGTGTCACATTAGCATAAGTTAAGGCACATATCCATGTTCTAGCTGCAAAGCATGGATCAGCGAGCAGCAAACAGCATTCCTGTCTCTCTGCCATGGGATTTGGGCTTAGCCAGATTAGTAGAAATCTTTCCGGTTATAAGAATGGAGTTCAGTGTTTGGAAACAAGTAGTATTGCAAATGCTGGAGCATTTTTTAAATTTTTAACTCTTAATAAAATTAAATCTCCCAGATTTGTTGATGCTCCTGCCCCACCCGACATTCCCACCCATGTATTTGGTAAGTACATTGATACATAACTTTCTTTTACTCAGTAGCTATAAAAGTTTATGGAACTTTTTCCATGGTGGAACATGCCATTCAGGGTGACTTGAATCCAAGTCATGGTCACCCGTGTGTAGTTCATAATAAACTTTCTTTGTATTTTCTTACAAAGATGCTAAATTTTGTCATTAGATCATATTGAAGCTGAAAAAAACCAATTTTAATGCCAAGGAATTATGTCATCTTCCGATGTGTAAAATAGAAATAAGCTGCCATATGTGTGTTTATTCACATGTGTGCACGTTAACATCTTGACTCTTGAACCCACTGTAGGCAAAGTTAATTGATGCTGTATTTTTCTTCCCTGATAAATCAAGGCAAAATTTGTATGAATACTATGATCTAGGTATCTAATGTTTGTCAATCAGAGTAGATATTTAAGATAAAATCTGCTTGCAAACATAAAACTGCATTACTGTACAAATGAGAAATCAGAGACTGAAAGAATTTAAAGAACATTATCAAGGTACTTATCAAGACAGATAGTTAATGAAAACTCAGGGCTAATGACTAATAGTTAACATTTTTCTAGCTCCTCCATTTAACAGACCTCTTCTGAATGCTTCATGTTTAGTAAAGCATTTAATCCTCATTGCACGAATGTAAGATAAGCATTATTATAATCTTTGATTTTATAATTGAGACACCTGAAACACAGACTGGTAATTGCAGACTCAGGGTTTCAACTCAGACTATTACAATCTGTAATACATGTGCTTTACCATGATGTTACTTTTTGTACAAAACATAAGACAATAGTTAGACACGTTAAGTTTAAAAATTGCTGTATCAACTTTAAAAATGTTTGAAAATTAATTTTCTTAAGTGTTCAGAATATTTACTGTTTTAGACCATGCCACCCTTGCCACTGAAGTTAGTCTTTGATATTCCAGTTAAGCTGTTTTTGAAAGTTCTGCTATGAACCTGTCCATGGGTGCTGGATGCTCCTTTCTACCCTATGAATCATTCACCAATCAGACTTGACAGATACAATAAAAATATTAGCCATCATTCTGCATCATAATTTTTAAAAATATGAGGTATTTTTACTATTTTGACTGCTGTAAAAATTCAACCTCATGCTAAAGATGAAAAATATCTCAAGACAATTATATGTGAGCACAATTTTTGTTGATAAAAGAAAATTAGAAAGTATCACTAAGGTAGCTTCATTTTTAGGAACTTCTAAGAAAGTGAATATTTCAAATAATTAATTTGAGAATGTTGAAGATAGTTAATCAAAGTAAAACACTATCTAAAATAAATACAGGAAAACTCACAGCTGCTTTATTTCCTAATAAAAAAAAATTTATAATTGACTCACTCAGTTAAAAAACAACCTTCATTCACCTATTGTGGAGTTACAAACAAAGGTTCCTTCTAAAGCAAATATGAAAAAACTCTGAAAATTCTCTAGAGCCTGAAACTGAAATTTTTATTTCTGAAATAAAAGTGTCTTAAAACTTTAATTCCTTATAATCCCATTTTCAAAGTCCACTAATATTACCATGATAAATTATAATTAAGAAATCAAAGTTTAAATCTGGAATAATACAAACTGCGGGAGAATACATTAGGAAGTATCTCAAACATAAAACGAACGTGAAGAAAATTGTAATGGTAGGTTATTCATACTGATGAAAAACAGACACAATTACTACCTCCAAAATTCCTCAATATGAGGAACTTCCGGGAAGATGGCGACCGGGTAGGCAGCAGAGAGAGAACCTCCCAGAGGATTACCACCCAGACAATGAAATACAGCAAAATGAAGACAGAAAGGAGAGAGGTGTGTACCCTGAACCCAAGAAGGATCTGAAATGGAAACTGAAGCCCTAGGAAAGACCAAGCAAAACCTCTCCTGGAGGAAAGGATCAGAGGGGCGCCGCGGCACAGTCAGAGGGAGAAGAGACAGAGAAAGAGGAAGCCACTGCTTCAAACACACTCTTGGCCCAAGCCCTCATTCCAGCAATCGCAGCTTCAGCTTCAGAGACCCACGCTCATGGAAGCCTCCCGACTCGGACAGGGGAGAGCGGAGTTCCAAGAGCTGGTCCAGGTCTGGAGAGGAGAGGGCGCAGCCAGGAAAAGAGGCAATGGTGGTTGGGAACTGTGGTCAAATCCAGTGTGAGGATGAGAGGTTGCAACAGCCAGGAGTCCCCACCCTGCAGCAACCTTCCTAATCAGCACCGGGAGGCAAGGTGGAGCCAGAGCAGCCAGTACACATCCTACCACACCCAGCTCTATGCCTGCCTCGAGG
>PVLD010014760.1:0-51129 GCA_004027595.1 Dinomys branickii | reverse complement strand
ATTCAATAGGTGAGTTTTCCAGTTTTTGTTTTACTTATCTACTGAAGGGAAACATGAAACTGAATACTATTTGATATTTTATACATTATATTGAATCTTGATATAATTAATATATTGAACCATTATATATTATATCCCATGTATTATATAATATACATATATACCCATTATATACCTATGTATTAAAATTTACCCTTTTGATAGATGGTTTTGAAAATGGATGTAATTCCGTAATGAGCAAACAAATCCAGATATGGAATGTTTCTGTCATCTCCAACATTCTTTTACGCCCATGATCCCTAGCGTCTGACCAACCACTGGTCTGCCTTCTGTTCCTATAGTTTCACCTTTTCCACAGTGTCATGCAGGGAGAATTATAAAAAACGTGTGGGTTAAGTCTGATTTCTTACACTTGGCAGAATACATTTGGAATTCATCATGATGTTTTATGTGCTGGTGTTTTGTTCTTTTTATTCTTGAATAGAGATGAGGGAAAAATTCTGAGATGTCCTAAATTTAATTACAGGGTTACAGGATGGAGTGTGGGAAAAGATAAAGGAAGTTAATTGATAGCTGTGGGCAAAAACAACCAAAGGCATATTTCAATCTCTAAACTGTGTTGAAACATTGATGTAAATCTCTTCATGGCCACCAGATGAATGTTCCAACAGCATTCAAGTTTCAAAGGTTGCTGGAGGATACAAGCAATTAAAAAACTTTAAACTTAGACTTGATAGGAAGCAATAGGATACATAAAAGTTAAGTCTGATGGGCCTTTAAAATCAAGTCAAAAAGTCAGATGTCAATTGGATTTCACGTCCCCTTACCTACTCTTTGCAGGCCCTGCCCTCAAGGTGAAGTAAGACTAGGTAAATGCACTGCCCAAACTTTGGACATCAGGAGATGACTTCTCTATTCAAGAAAACCAGAGAGTTGGTACAGGTTGAGACACACGGGTTATGAATGACATTACTGATATTACCCTGCCACAGATCTGCATCACTGCCAAATTTCTTAAACCCATTATTTTGAGAAACTATAGATATAAGAGAAACTCCAAAAACAGCAGAAATTACTGTTTGCCAAGGGAAATACCATCTGCAAAGGAAATCTCCATTTGTAAGGGTGTCCCTTCTTTGTACCAGGAAGACAAGGATAACTCTAAATCATTGGAATCTTTGAGGAATAGAGAAGGTACTTAAATCTATACAGCAAAGCACAGTGTCTCTGTTCATTATGCTTCTCCTGCTCACGTACACACTAGTGCACCCCAAGCTCTTTGCTCTCTTCTTGCTCTATTAGAGTTGATTATGGTATTTCTGTCTGAAAGCAGAGCCCCTGTTTGAGATTTATTAATTTTTCATTGGCTATCTCCCATGTACAGCTGGTCCCTGATTTACGAAGTTTCGACATGTAGGTTTTCAACTTTACAATGGTGCAAATGTGGTACACATTTCGCAGAAACTAGACTTTGAATTTTATCTTTGCGAAACTATGCTGTGAAAATGCTCCTCTCTTTGAACATTCTTGTCCCGTTATTCTTTCCACTTTCTGAAACAGCTCTGCAAGTCCTCTCTCACCAGTATTTTCAGTTGTGGCTGCTTTGATGCCCTGAATATATACAAAATGTTTATATTTCACAGTTATTTTGATGTACAGAAAGAGCTAGAATCACATGGTGCTAACTCCAGTGAATAGGGTGGAGAGGACACACCAAAATGTTTTTATCAGATAGAAGTTGCCATAAGCATTTTGAATCGATGCAGAATGTTGCAGCTGTTATAAAACACTGACGAAAGAGGACTTCCAGAACTGCTCCAGACAGTCTCAAGGATGATGGGTTATGTGATTTGAACCCATGGAAGGTATTTTGAGGGGCATTACTTGAGGGCTTGTCCTTTACTGCACTACATTTAAAAAAAATTTTAACTTAATAGCTCATGGTATTTTTTGATCACATAGTACAAAAGGAAGAAAATCCCGAGAAATGGGTGAATCTCTAGAGTAGATTTAAAAAAAAAAACATTTAAACTTTAGGTTTAAATACCCTTCCAGTCTGAAACACAGAAAGAAGGGTGTGGGTGAAGGTGTAGTTAAGCAGACATGGCCAGGAAAAGCAGGTCGAGAAAGGATGAGGTTTGTCATGAGATTTGAGTCTATGTTTTCTCCATTGATTGAGCCTTAAAAGATGCCGTCATCCCTCTCTTTGGGGTGCATAGAGGGAAACTCCCCACAAGTGCAGATGTAAATCCTTATTACAGATGTATATTTCTCTTACAAAAGAACAACTTTCCAGAGACTAATCCTGAATCTGTAGTTTCTTAAAATGACTGGCTCAAACTGACCAATACAGTACAAAGACATGCTTTGGGGGAGCGCATTTTGGCCTCCATAGCCATATTTTGTGGCAGCTTTCCCTAAGTCCATCGGTTTGTTTATCCATTGGCCAGTTAAATGACATATGAGTTGTTTCCAGTTTTAGTGACTATGACTAAAGCCACTATAAATATTCATATTCAGATTTTTATCTGAACATATGTTTTCATTTATTTTGAATCTGCAAGGGTGTTGTGGGGTTATTTGGTGGTGTATGTATAAAGTCTTAAGAAATTTCCAAATTGTTTTCCCTAAGTGGCAGAACCATGTTTCTATTCTAGGAGAAATGCATGAAAGTTCTAATTGCATAGCATCTATGTCTGCACTTGATACTGTCGGGGATTTTTTGCCAGTCTAATATATAAGTAGTAGTATCTCGTTGTTGCGATTGGTGAAGGAATACTGTAGAGTTTTCTAGGTTCTTGTGTGTGATAAGAATTGGATGTGGTATGTGACAGTGAGGGAAAAGCAGCAAAGTTTAATGAAGTTTAATTAAATGATGGTACTTTTAGAATGATGGGTTGGAGGTATAGCTCAGTGGCATGGTGCCTGCCTGGCAAGTTAAAGGTCCTGAGTTCGATTCCTGCTACTCCCCAAAAAAGAACAAATCAGAATGAATGGGCTTCCATCAGTGGAAAGGAAAATGGCACGAGCTCTGAAAATATTAGATTTAAGAATTTAAAATGTACCAGTTCTAGGGCACCTCCCATTGAGTCTTTTAGAGGATGATTGACAATGTGATTGACAAGGTGCTGAGTCATGTCTTCTGTGTCTGCTGTGCGTGTTCTTTCCCATAATTCCGTGTGTTACTACTGGATGTATGAGATGCGGTCCATATGCATGCAACTTTAATGAGCTCTGAAGGAAGTAATGTTGTTATTGGTCATACAGGAGGATCTAGAACACACGTGTTTACCTCAGGACTGCCTCTGGGATGTTGTCCAGGTTCAGGTGAGTGGAAGGAAGTGGTCCATCAGCCCGCAATTGTACTGTTTATATTATCATCACAGTTTTAGTTAGCATTTACTTGGTGATTAATGATGTCGAGCATCTTTGAATGTATTTGTGTAAGACGGTTGTACTGTATATTTTGTTTGGTGAAATGTTAAGTGTTTTGTCTATTTTTAACTTGGATTATCGTCCTATTATTGGAATTTGAAAGTTATTCATATACTTTTTATTCAAATGCTCTCTCAGATATGTTTGGTAAATAGTTTTTACCTTTCTGTGGCTTCCCCCCCCCATTTTCTTTATAGTGTCTTTGATGAATAGAAGTTTCCAATACTGATAAAGTTTAATTTAACAAATTTGTCTTTTGGTATTATGCTTTTTTGGATGATGTCTAAAGGTACTGCCCAATCCAAAGTCACAAGATTTTTTTCTCCTATCTTTTGTTACAGATGCTCATAGTTTTAGTTTTTACACTTCATCCTATGATCTAGATAGGTTAACTTTTATATATGGTATGCACTCTGGGTCAAAATTCATTGTTTGCATCTGGATATACAATTGCTCTAAGGGCTGGGGATATAGCTCAGTGGAATAAGCGCTTGCCTAGCAAGCGCAGGGTCCTGAGTTCGATCCCCAGTACCGCAAAAAAAAAAAAAAAAAACAATTGCTCTAACTTGTTGAAAAGACTATCCCCTTTTTAATGAACTGATTTGGTAACATTACGTTTTGGTAAATAACATAAATCTGCAATCTGCATATATTGTCCAATTCTACATCATAGGCACCCAGGACCAAACCGGTCTATGCATAACCTAGTTAACTGAGGTGACACACTATACTTAAAAATAATAATCAAGGCTTCTTAAATATGTTGAATTTTAACACTCCTCCCCATATAGTAGCAAACATATTTTACTTTATTTTGTAAGCAGACCCATGTAGAAGTTCCAACTTTAATTAGAAAAAGCTCGAGTGTGTGCTGTTAACCTTTAGGTTCACTTATTATAAAGGTTTATGCAACTTTGAAGCCCAACTTAGTCATGTGTTGTAGCACATGCCTGTAATCCCAGCATTCCAGAGGCTGAGGTAGGAGTGAGTTCGAACTCATTGTGAGTTCGAGGCCAGCTTGAACTACATAGCAAGAGCCTGCTTCAAAAAGCAAGAAAAAACTCCAAAACCTAGGCTTAAAGAAATTCTGATTTTATTGTTCTTTGGAATTTAATGAACTTTTTGCATAGGAATAGTATTTGTAAAAGATAGCTATATACACAGGCTAGCTAACAGATTTTGGATTCATTTATCATGAAGAAGAAATGCTGGATATTTATAACAAGACAGAAGGAGAAGGAGAAGGAGGAGGGAGAAGAAAAGGAGGAGGAAGAGGAGGAAGAGGAGGAGGAGGAGGAGGAGGAGGAGAAGAAAAGCAAAAGAAGAACCAGGAAGTAGATGAGCACTGACTGAGATTTTGATGGCAAAATCTTTAAATTTTATTATAGATACTACTTTTGGCTCAACCACTTTAACCTAAAAGTGTGGCTTTCATGATTTTGATACGGCACTATAATTACTTTATACATTCATAATAGAATGGTGCTATTCGTTAAGTGCCTATTATATACAGATAGCTTTTAGTTCTTTTCTGAAGCTATTTTAATTAATCTTATTCTTATAACAGCTCTCTGAAGTAGGTACTTTATCTCCACTTTATAGATTTGAAAACTGAGGTTTAGAGAGGTTAGGAAACTTATTCTAGACCTCAAAATTAATGTGATGATCTGAAATTCAAATCTAGTTCTGTTTGGCTCCAGAGCCCACTATTTCCTGACGACTGGTCAACTTTCTAAAGAGTGGAATAAATGCCAGGGAGAGAGGTCTTCCTTCACGAGCAAAGTGAAAAAAAGAAGCTGAAGGGGGATGCGTGTGAATGAGTGAAAAAGATTAAGGTAGGACTCAATGATTCATGAGTGAGCACTGAAAAGGGGTCAGTATGTTCTGCCATAAAAGCCCGTGACGAGAGAAAAAGGATTGATCAGGCGTAGAAAAGCACAATGAAATTAATGAGTTCCTCTTTCCTACCGCTAGGTGACGCCATTGACAAAACACCTCGGTTGCTGTGTGGAGGAGGCTGAGGTGTTGTGGGTGGAGGCGGGGCGGTGGAGAGGGGCGCTTGAGTCAGGGAAGCAGGGAGAAAGACTGAAGGTTTTAGGAGCAGGTTGCACGCCACCTCCACGACGGCTATGCGAAGCAGTCAGGGGGATGTCAGGCTCGCGGGGAGGCCCTCCCTGAGGAAGGTGTCCGCACACCCGCCCTGATTTGGTGCCCCCTTATTTTCCTAGTGTGAATCATTTATATTTTTGCCAAACGTCAAGTAAGAGTACAGGATAGGGATTAAGAGCACAGAATCGGGCTGGGGATATAGCTCAGTGGAATAAGCGCTTGCCTAGCAAGTGCAGGGTCCTGAGTTCGATCCCCAGTACCGCACAAAAAAAAAAAAAAAAAAAAAAAAGAGCACAGAATCTGCAGCTTGGCTGTAATAGGTCTGGGTCCTGGCTCTGCTACTACGAGTTGTGCTGCCCTGGGCAATTCAACTATTTCTGAGACTCAGTTTCTTTCCCTGTAAAAGCGACAGAAGAATATCTAAACCCAAAGAGATGTCAGGGAGGTAAAATGAGCTCACAGATGCGCCTGCTTCAAAGCTCTTGGCAAATCTTATCACTGTTATTATTATGTTACTAAGTGCACGCTCTCGAAAAAAAATCACAGTTAAAATTAAAAGTGAATGAGAACAGTTCCAAAACAGCAAGAGAGAGGCTTTGAAGTTCAGATAATGCGATTTCTTTTGCTTTTGCGGAGTACAAACAAAATGCTATTATTAGTTTAGGTGAGCATTGTGGTAAGCCTCACACATGCCTTTTAATTTCTTAAGAGAAAGAAATCGATGTTTGTATATTGTGCTAAAAAAATCACGTAAATATTGCAGTGTTCATGGTCACTCTAGGAAAGATGATGAAATCTTTGATGTCTTTTCAGCTCTTAACTTGAACGTTTGTGCCCTCCCTTCTTTCTCCCCCTCCCACCCGCTGATTTTCTCTCCTCTTTTCCCTGTACTTCCAGCAGTCTAGGAACCCTCACCCTCTCCGTGGAACACTCCCTGTTGTCCCATCTAAAAGCTGTAAGGTTACTTTTTTCTTGTATTAGAGTCCTTCACAAAAGTCCAATAAAGTCAAATCATTCTATCTCTGGAGATCAAAAATTGGACTTAACTAATCTGTAATTGAGAATCAGTAGCTGTTTTTTTTTTTTTTTTTAACCATAGCCAGGAATGTTTACATTTATTAAAGACTTTTGTCATGGTTGATACATTGTGTCAACTTGGGGAGTCTAGAGGTTTGGCTGAGTGACTCAGCAGGAAGCCAGGGTGCTTCCTTTGTACACATCCTGAGCCTGTGGAAGAGGAGGGCATGGAGAATATGGGAGTGCTTCAGGGCCCCTGGGTGGGGGTAGCGTGTATACAGTGTAAGGGAAGGAAACAGGCTGCTTGCAGCCATTCCCCCCTTTTGGTGGTTGTTTTTGCTGTGCTCTGCTGCCATGAACAGTTTGCCCTCTGCCATGTGTCACTCTGCCTCTGAGCCAGCCAAGTATGGACTGAAACCTCCACAAACTGTAAGCTAAATAAACCTTTCCTTCCTCCATTTTGGGCGTTGGGTATTTTGTCTCAGCAATGAGAGAAAAGTACCCAAGACAATTTTTTAACTGAGATAAATCTGTAAGGGATGGCGTTTCTAGCCACCTGAGATAAAGATTTGGAACACGATGAGGAAGGTTAGGAGTGGAGCAGCCTTCCTCAAATCATAGCTCTTAGGTGACCAGCAAGGTCACTAAAAAACTCAGAGGTTTTCATTTATTTAGGATTGAAAAATGTCCCTTCAGGTTCTAACCAATATAGATTGTCTTTAACCTCTTTTTATTTTTCAATTTTCAACACTAGTAGTGTGGCAGAGATGCCTAGATACTTTCCCACAGTGGCTCTTTTTTTCTGCCATAGTACAAACCCTTAATTTTCTAGCTGTCAGAATAAATACATTCCCCAGCTTCTCTTGCAGCTAGGAGTAGCTGTATGTTTTCATCTGGACAATAGGATGCAAGCAGGAATGTTGTTTGCAACTTAAGGAATGTCTTAAAGGAAAGGACCTACATAGCTCCTTTCCCTTGCTTCTTCCTTCTTGGCTGGAAGGCAGATACGAGGACTGACGTTCCACCTGTCATCCTGAGCCGTGCTACTGGAGTTCGCTGCACAGGGAGACACAACAGGAAGTGGGCAGGAGCCTGGATCCATGACGAACCGATCAGATTACTGGACCAGTTTTGGACTGGTGAACCCCGAAACTTTGGTGTAACAGAAGACTTTGTGTGTTTAAATTATGATTCATATGTTTTTGTCATGTACGACTGAAATTAATTTAAGCTACATACAGCTAGTAGTGGTTATAAATAACTAGTTCATGGATAATTGGAAATACATGAAAAGTATGATTCAGATTCAGTAAGACAGTTAGGCAGTATTTTTTTTTTCTGCAGTTAGTATCTGTGAGACCTGGCTGTGGCCTCTTAGCTGTGGAATCTCTTATTCCAGTGCTGTATTCTATAAATCAGTCCTGCTGAACGGAACTTGGCAGTGATGGAAAGATTTGTGTCTCAGTCATCCTTTTGGGAGCTGGTCACACTTGGCTCTTGAGCCCTTGAAATGTTGCATTTGTGAATAAGGAACTGAATTTAGAATTTTGTTTTTAATTAATTTAAACTTAGCTCCATGTGGCATGTGGCTGCTGAATTAAATGAGATATCTCTGATTACATGAGTCTGTGCATACTTAGCTCCCCCACAATTTGTCTTGATTTGAGCTACATTTTAAGCAAAGAAACTTAGTATTGGAAACAGACAATGGGTTGGTGAAGCCAGTTATAGCTAGCAGAAGCTGCCTCTTAGGAAGAGAGACTAGGAGAATCCCTCCACAATAAGGGTGTACCAAGTATATTTACCTTACATGTATCACATCAGAATACTTTAGCGTTTTAAAATATGGAAAGTTGAAGTCAATAATTGTTGTAGTATCCCTTAGCAGTCAGATGTGGTCAACTGCCACAAAGTTGACCCTTGACCCAGTACTGTCTTCTTAATGGTTGTACTGATTCCCAGGCTAGTTCTCTTATTTCTGGGAAATAAAGAGGCCTCTTTCCTGAATCTCGGGCATTCTTGGGTGTTCTGCTGCAGGTGGTACAGGATGGGGGTAGCTGTACGCTGATCTCTCTGCATTCCGTTGAAAACTCTAAATGGTTTAAACACTCTTTGCTGGTAGCTTAACTATAACCTGCGCTATCGGTATTACTCAGAACCAGAGCTATGATTACCAAGGTAATCCCTACTTATTGTCTAATTTTGTACTCTAGTCAGATTTGTAAGAGTTGGTGAGGTAAAGTCAGGCATTTTGGCTTTGGGTGCATGTATCAGGGAATTTGTCTTTTAAAGACCGCTTTCAGATTTTCAGATTTAGAAAAGAACAATGAAATTCCAAAACAAACAAACAAAACAAAAAAAATAAAAAATGTCTTCATTAGGAGAACATACCACACCTACATACCTACTGTCTCCATGACACACATGTGCACGAGTGCATGCGCGTGTGCATGTGTGCGTGCGCACACACACACACACACACACACACACACACACACTGTGCATGATGCTGGATGCTGTAACTTTCTGAGTAAGTGGATTTTTTTGTGTCATGAGTTATTGTGGTAGTGTCTCCTTGAGTCTTTGCTTGGATTGCAGAAAGTAATGCTTCAGAAGTGGCACAAGAGATGTGTGAAGGTTCTCTTCTCCCAAGGCCCACAAATGCTGTTCTGAATTAACTTTTTTTCTTATGCCTGTCCTTTCTCATCTAATTCAAAGGTTTGTTGAGTATCTCAAGGCAGGCTATCATTGTTACTACAGGCAAGGTACTATGACCTTGGAAATTTCTGTTCCTTTTGTGGGCTCTGAGAATGTGTCATCGAGACTAAAGGTCAAATCTGAACCCCACCATTGATTAGCTATATGATCTTTTGGCAATTGTTTAACTTTTCTGTGCCTTGGTTTATACATCTACCAAATGTGGGTAATGATAACTCCAGTGTCATAGAGTCACCATGTGATTAAAGTGTTATAATTGTGGTTAGTATTGTCCCTGCAACACAGCAAACATTCAATAAACAGTCAGGTTCTCATACATGGTTTCAAACTAGCAAATATAAACATTATTTTTTATTAAAAAAACATTAAAATGCCCAGTTATGTATATTCTTAATCCAAGCATACAGTTACTGACATGGACCCCCAAAATATAAAAAATGTATGTGCCCTGCATTGTGTTAAGATCAAAATCATGATTTTGTGGAAGTAGGGGAATATTTGATTAGAAAATTATTTCACAGGAACACTTAAGGCTAGATGGTAAAAGAGGAATCAACTAAAAAAACAAACCAGCCAAATGGGTTGCTAAGTACTAGGAATTTGTAAAATTTATTCTCCCTTGAAAGATTAAATAAAACCTGTTTAACTAGATAAGCCATGAATAAAGTCATGCAAAAACATGAACTTGTCCTCCTAAGCAGGATGAAAGAAAACTTGTCCACTGTAGACTGGAAGGCGAGAGGATGTGAAAGCAGGACTCTGAACTGGGAACTAAGAGAACTATGAGACAGAATCAGCTCAGAGCGTGAGAACGGGCTGAGGAGCTGGTCGGATGCAGAATGAACAAAAAGAACCGAAGACCAAGGAATTTGGCACAGGAGGACCCCAGAGAAATGTTGGCAATATGAAAACTTTTGGTTGTTTATTATTAGGTTAATGTGAATCAAAACTATCTTACCCAAGTAGTGGCTTAAGAAGGTGAAGCTTTGTTTCTCTTTCATGTAAATGAAGTGTGGAGAGAGGAAATTCATAGCTGATTTAGCAGTTCACAAAGCTAGGGAAGTGGCCTCTTCCCAGCTCACTTATCCACCATCCCTAAGTAGTGCTCTTGCTCTTACGGTTACGAATAGTGGCTGGAGCCCTAACCATCGCAAGCGTGTTTCAGACGGTTGGCGGTAGCAGGGGCAGAAAGGCCGCGTGTCCACTAGCTTCTTATTGCGCCTCCTCACCGTATCCTGGATATGTATGGGGCTAGCTGTCTTTAAAGATAACTTCCTGGAATCTCTCACACAGCAGTTTCGATTACATCTCCCTAGCTAGAGTTTAGGCCCCTGTCCATAGTTAGCTCTAAGAAAGGCTGGGCCATGGTATCTTTAACCTTGGAAATTTTTTTGCCAAGATAAATTTGGAGCTCCATTATTTAAGAAGAAAGGGAAAGTAAATTTTAGCCCAGACGACTAGCATTTTTTACTAGGATCCATTCACACTCATATCCTAACAGAGTCTAGACTTTATTTGAATGATCACTTCTCCATTGTGTGCTGTGTGACAGCCTTAATATTTGGGCAAGATGAATTTTACTTTAGCTGTGGAAGCAGACTCTAATTGGTTAGTTGTAGAGAAGCCTGGGTTCTCGGTCTTTCCAGACATTTTAATTATTTTCTATCTGCAAAAGAGGACAGATCTGTTAGTTGGCTGAAAAAGGAACTCATTCCATTGACAAAATAGTGAAATATACATATTATGACACTGTGTTTATTAAAGGCATGTTTATATAATGTGTGCGTGTGTGCGTGTGTGTGCGTGTGTGTGTGTGTGTATAATGTAATACCTATATCCTTCACATTTCTGTTTACCAGAATATTATATATATATATATATATATGTATATATATATATATATATATAATAGGCACAAGGCCAATGTAAACATCTCTCTTTCTCTTTCCTTTTCCAAACGGGATTTCTAAAAATTGCACTTTCTTGTTCTGTATCTACCATTGCATATGAAGTATATTGGTGGAGTTTACTTCATGACTTAGTCATGTGTCTCTGGACTACGGGCAAGGGGTGCTAATGCAAGATCTGTCAGAGTAGTTCCAACGTCAAGTACAGCTCCTAGACTTGGAGTTAGATATAGTTACTCCAAGAACTCCTGCACTGTTTCCCATTGAGTATGTTCACTTTACACAAATGTAGACCATTCTGAAGGTACATTTATGGGGAGGGTGAGAGTATAAGTATGTTGGTAACCAAAGGGGTGGACTGTGGAGAATGTTCATTGTTGCTTAGTCAGCATTTCGCCTCTTCTTTACCTCCTTCCTCACCCCCGTAGAGTTTGGGGAACAAACCTTACACATCTGTGTTACTGCTGTGCAATACTGAGTGGACTGGTTAGAAACCATTCAAATAGTCCCACAGTGCTTGGGTCAGATCACCCAGACTTAAGCCATTCAGTGTACGTCCACCTTCCCTGGCTTTCAGATTGGTTCAGAGTGCTCTAATTTACACAAAATTCACAATTCTCACTCAGTGGTGTTGACAAGGATCTCACCCCATCCTTGCATTTCTTTCTTTTTCCTCCTTCTTTTTACTGCATCTCCTCACCATATCCTGGATGTGAATAAATAAACTGGGATCTGAATAGCTCCTGACAGCTCTCTTGCAACAGGAAACTAATTATGCTGAGAAACAGTCTCACATACAGCAGAGAATAAATCTGAGGGAAACAAGCCAGGGTCCTGACCAAACAACACCTGAAGCCCACATTACTGTTGGTCTTTTCACTTAGTCAAGAAGGAAGTTCTTTTTATTGTCAGTTTGAATTGGTTGATCTGATATTCACAGCCTTAATGATCCATGAATATATGGAGAAATGAACTAATTACTACAGAAAAGCTTGAGGTCAGGTTGAAATCAGGGGCTCAAACCAGATATGAGTTCTAGGGTAGAAATGGCCACAAAGCTTCTTAAATCAGAAGGTCCACTTCAAACAGGACACTTTAATGTAACAGAAAAAAAAAAGTGCGTTCTTCTCAGGGCTTAATCAGCAACGATCTAAAGGCGCAAAGTATGAGTGTGTTGCAAACTACCGGGTGGACCAGGGAGGAGCAAAGGTGACCCCACACCTGAGTTCATTCTCAGGAAGTTCCAGCCGAAAGGCTTCATAGCTGGTGCTAAAAGAGTAAAGAGACAGTGAAAGGAGAAATAATATAAGCAACGGAGGATGCTCAGTTACCACCGTGAAAGGAGGAGTAAAACAGGGCAAGAACACGTCTTCCTAGTCCTACCTGGTTTTCAATGCTGGCCTTGCCAATGTCTAACAAGTTACTTAATGTCCCTTATTTTCTCATTTGTAAAATAAGGGAAAATCACTGACACTGTGCTTGAGGGTGGTTACAAATATAGAGGTGATATTTTATGCAAACTTGTAACAAACATCCAATTAATGAGGAATGGTTATTGTTTATTAATAGAGCTAGGGTTGTACCTGGGGTGGAACTCATTACAGGATTTTGGAAAGCTGGGAGGGCTGCAGCTGTCCTGCTGTGCCATGATCAAGTGACTGCTCCCTTGTGGGACGCTCTTGGTAATTCTGATGCTCTTCTTGCCAACCTTTAGGCAAGCGAGGAGCCACTCTTGATTAGAGTACTTTCCCCACTTGTCCCCCGAGTTGCAATAGTTTTTCTGGAAAGAGTGGGAGCCAGTGCTGAAATTGCCACTCCAGGTACATAGTAGGTGGTAGTAAATGCTGCCAAGTTTGATGCAGGAAATTATTTTCCACCAGACATAATGATTAAAGGATCCTTTGAGAGGGCATTGGAGGATATAAGTGGTACAGATTCTTTTACTATTTCCACATTTTTAAGACATGTGTGTACTGAATCCATTTAAGTTCTGCAGTGGGATCTAAACTCTAAGATTAGAGGTAAAGAAGTTGACTACACCTACCCCAGGGAGGAATGGTTCTACTCCTGGGGGCTGGTCTCTGAATTTCTCAGCTCTGGGCTGAGGGGTAGTGGAAAGTTTTGCAGTCCTTAGCTCACTCTGTGGCCTGAGGCAAACCATTTAACCTCTTGGTGTCTGGATTTCCTCATCCGTGAGACAGGGATAATAATACTTCCCTACCTCACAGGTGTGTTTGGGGCATTAATTAATGTTTGTCCATTGCTTGGGGATCTGAGATGAAAGGCAAGCATCGTTGTTGGGTTGCTTCAGGCAAGACTAGATTATAGTCCTCCAGATGCGCTGCATATGGGAAGTGGTTTTAGCAAAAGCTTTTCCCAAATGAAATGCAGGTTTTAATGTTTGGGCCACTTCAAAAGAAAAGGTGCCAGGGGAACTTCATCTTCTCCCTCTTGCCTTAGTTGGCTCAGTCTTTACTACCGTATGGATTCAGGAATCAGCATCCCAGTGCTGTGGATTAATCTATTCAACAAGCAAAATATATACATATATATATTTAGTGATCTTCTGCTCTGCCTAGAATTTTAATGATCCAGACTAACTGGGTGAAGTTATGGCTGCAGCAAACTCTTAATTGCTTGTGAAGACTATTTCGTGTGGAGGGTCCGTTTAGTGAGTCTATTCCGTGATAAAGAAGATCAATGGAACTGTTGTTTTAATAGCACCAAGTGGACAAGTCAAGTAGGAAGAGATTGTGATCTTTTCCTTTGCGGATTTCCCCCCTTCCCCCCTTCCCCCTTGCCCCTCCCCTCCCCCCACGGGATCAAACTGAGGACCTTGTGCTTGTCAGGAAAGCGCTTATTCCACTAAGCTATATCCCCAGCCGCGGTCCCTTTCATTTGAAGTCTCTCCTCCCTGTCCTCTGCTATTTTAAAAATAGCCTTCTACACTAAAAACCACTAGTGTGTTCTTGAAAGCGTTTGAAAGAACAGTTTTGGAAAGGACTTTTGGGGAACAGACAACAGGGGGTCTGGCTGGGAGGAGGAGGGGAAGCAAAGTAAAACAAAACCCTCTCTCCTCTGAATGCGAGCTAGACAAGTGTTTGCTTTCCAAAAATTAGAAACATTGATACAGTTGTTACCTTTGTTATTTAAAGGACAAAGAAAAATTTTCTTGCCCCACAAACAAAAGTATATTTTTTCTTATAAATAGAGAAGAAAGCAGAATAAAATATCTCACTAATATTATCAACTCAGGTAATGTGATAAAATAACAATTTTCAGCATGTTGCTGAAAATCAGCTGAAACAGAAATCCCAAGACATCAGTGCAAGGAGTGGTGCTGTGTTCCTGTCTTGGATTCAGTTCCAAGTGCAATTCATTTATTCGTTTTTGTTTACTGAGCGCATCTTCAGCGGGAGACGCTGCTATGGGCACTGAGAAATGAGCAGCAAAGACAGAGGCCTGATTCCTGTGGAGTTTACATTTCTGATGGCCGAAGACAGGAACGTACAGAGAAACGATGCCAAACACGGAGTGCTAACATGAAGTGATGTGCGAGAGTTTGATGGTGATTTATTTGGAAGGATTGGAAAACGTAGTCACGGCTTTAAGCTGGCCGGGCCTGGAGGTTAGAGCAGTTGCCAAGGGGCTTGATATTAGGAAATGACTTGAATTAAATAAAGTAGCTTTCAGTGGGAGTGGGATGCAGGTTGGGATTCTAGTTTATTGTTCCAGTGTGGTGTCCAGTTGTTTCTTCCTTAATTTAGACTATTCCATTATCTTCTGCGTACAAAGGAAAATGAATTATGTTTGGAACCTTCCGCTGAGGATACCTGGCTGGTGCTTTGGGAAGAGCTGAAAGCCATTTCAGGAGACCTGGTTGATCCTGGGTCTTCTAGCATCTTGCTGTGTTATTCATAGTTCTTAAAATTTCAATTTCCTTACTTGGGGTTGGGAGGGAATGAAGTCCTTTTCAGGTCTGTTTCTAGGAAGAATATAAAACCATGATTCAAATTATTGTAAATCTTTTAAAACATAAAAAGTAGTGAAAAATTTGAAAACTGCTTATATCAGCAGATAAAAAATTTTAGGATAATCAGGCAGAGAGCTCACAGGTTCAGAAGTTAGATATCATGAGTATTTTTATAGCCTTTTTGGAAAATGAGAATCTAAAAAAACCTGTAGTAGATAGCTTTTAAAATTAAATAATTATTATAACTGTAATAGTATTATAACTATAATATTATAACTTTATAGTGTTTGTATTTTTGAGTTTTTCCTGCTTTCACAAACTGGCGAGATGAATATATGGAGACTGTCTTAAAGTTTTCAGCCATGGATCTCATATGTAACAAAAATTAGACTTTTAAAAGCAAATGTAATAAATATATTTAGAAGGGATAATGTAAACTTTAATATCCTCAAACCAAATTGAGAATTTTTAAAACTAAGATCATCTCGAACACAATTTTATGAGCAACTAAAATTATGCATTATTCTTTCATCTATAAATTAACAGCATGACCCTAACAGTGTTACCTTCTACAGTGCTCAACATTTTCCAAAACAATTATGTAATCCTCACAGTGGTTTTGGACATAGCATAGAAAGAATTTACTATTCCTGTTTTACATAAGGGGGAAAAAGACAGGCGTTAGAAATTTTCTGGAGTTACTGGCCAGTTGCTAAGCCAGAATCCAGGATCCTGACTTTCTCTGCAGCTCCTCCTTCCCCAAATGGGTGCGCAGCTAACTTGAGTTTTTCTTCTGTGTTTCCCTGTTTGTTCCTAGGGCAAGAACCCAAGTATTGCCAAGAATTTCTGGAAGACTTTGCATCTGTTGTGTGGCATGTTGGAGCTTATGAAAAAATTGGCTCAGCTAAAGTGATTCTCCCACGCTTCCCCTTCTGTTGCAACCTGCACCTTTCTGTCCCCCGCCCCTGTCTGCCATGGGTGTTACTCTTATTGGGCCACTCTAGCCTATTGCAATGGTAAGACTGTGGTTGTATTGATGTGAGTTCCTTGTTTTAGGAAATTTGGGCAGAAATCACTCATCCCATTGTGAATTCATTCATTAATGTACTTTGACATTGTAAAAGATAAGACTCTTTTAAATATAAAAACGTAAACATCTGATTCCAAGTACATGATCATCTTTTGCTAACATCAGTCAACAAATCCTGTGTTCAGGGAGATAAGGAGCAAAGAATGTAAGAGTTAGTGCCACTCTCTAGACCTTACATCCTCCACTGTCACAAAATATTAAAGGTTTGAATTAGAATATGGTGAAATGATTACATGAAATATTTTACTGTATCATTCTGAGACACTGTTATAAGATCTGCTAGACACATCTACAGGTCAAAGAGACCAGGGAGGAAGAGCATTCTACTTGAAGGCAGTGGACAACAGATGGACGAATCACTAGGGAATAAAAAAGTTGAATTTAGAGAGAAGAACACGCACAGTTTTGTTAAAATTTTACTCTTTATTAGCAATAAATTAAAATAAGGTGGTGTCTTTCGGTGACTCATAAGATAGATGTTGCATGAAAGGGCACTGGAATCAATAGGCACAGAATAAGATGGCCAAACATGGAAAAATGATCATAGGTACAGCATTTGTTCCACTGGTCTTTTATCTTTTACACCTGTGTTTGAATTTATCCAAACTTGCATAAATCCTTTACCCAGCTGTCGAAATTGCACCTGAGAAAAGGCTGAAGTAGTCTCAGACGGGCTAACATTCCATCATCCTGAATACTTAAACCCAAACAGCTTTAAACACTTTGCCAAACCCAGGAGTAACGACGGGCTTCCCATTGATCTTTGCTGCATTCAAGTGTTCGACGGAGTGTGCCAAAATGTACACTGCAGACTGCACTGTATAGACTCCAACGATTGTTTTTGGCTGCAAACAAGCTTAATAATAAAGTTTTAAGGATGACAAGTCTCCTTTTACATCTATGCAGAAATACATATGCTGCTATCTGTAATTAGGTAAAGAACAGTTGGCTGTTACATAAATCCGTCTACTGAACTTAATTGTCTTTTCTTGTAAACAAATAGTTAAATTTAGTACACTTCTGGAAAGAACTAAGAGTCTTTTACTAGACTGTTTCCGATGTATATTTTGATCACCACAACCCTATCTCTTTTAACTTGGGGTCATAATTAATTTTTCTCTGTTAAAAATTATAAACATATGCATTGACCTTAATAAAAAATTTACAGTCAAAAAGGTATGGAATACATAAAAATATTCTTCTACGTTCTCTTTCCTCTAAACTCTTCTCCCTAGCAGTAAGCCCTTTCAACAATTTGATGTGTATCTTTCTAGATCCTTTATAAAACACATTACTTTATGTGTGTGTGATTCTGAATAAATATAATCATAACTAAATAAATCACATTATGCCGTTCTCTCTTCACTAACATATGATGTATTATCAATCTTTAAATGCTTTGGCAGCCTAGTGGGTGACAGTTGGTATCTGTGGGTAAGAGATTTGCTCTGGATAGAGAGCAGGTGCATTTGAATTATTTCTTCACACTTCTGTTGCCTAGTTGACTCCACTGGAAATCAAGACGCTTGTTTTCTTTGGAAACATGGTGTGAAGAACGAGTGAATCTGAAAGTTGACCTTAAAGACTATTTTGGGGTTACCTTTGAGGATAGAAGAAAGAAAGGGAAATTCCATGTAGGGAAGCTCCCAGAGGCAAGGCCATAGAAGCCCAAGTCACTCTGCGTTTTCTCAGTCCAAGGTGTCAGTAGCTGTGACAGAGACAAGCTTAGGTCATTCTTACGGATGGCTCGATTGCTGTTTCTCTACTGGGCTCTTGCTAACGATTATTTTAAATTCTATGTTTTCATGGACTTCCCATGTAGCACACTTCCACACCTCTGCTGGAGGGTTCATTCTCTTCCTCAGAAGGAGTTCCTCCCTAAGACATCTATTCCCCAGTGTGGTGGAAAAAAATCCCAGCATGGGCCTTTGCCTCAGCTTCATGAATTGATAATGTTCTGAAATAGCTACAGAGAGTGTTGGCCATGACAGTAACCTCACTGACAAGATAATACCAAGGCTATTGAAAGTGACACTGGCAGGAAGTTGAGATTTATCAGGCTTAACAGTCAAGAGACAAATTGATTCAAGCAGAATATCTGTGGCATTGAGTAATGAAATTAGAAACCTAAGCAGGAGCAGTGCTAGGGTTTGGCTTTGGACTTGAGCAGGAAGAAATGAAGATGAAGATCATGGTGACAAGTGGCCTTTATGTCATTTTGTGCCACTTCTTGCTCTTCATGTTTAACCCTATGCTTTGATATTCCTTTAGGGGTGCCAGGCTGGGAGTGGGCACATGATCTGGCTCTCTGCGAGGCTGTGCCACTGCGGGGTGCGAAGTGGGGAATGGACACTTGCACCTCCTGTTTCCTGGGGCCTCTCTTTTGCTTCCTACTCCTGTGACATCATGGGCCTCACTTCTTTGTAAAACCTGGTTGAGGAAACTCGACAACAGGGACACCGAGGAATACAATTAGCAGTGTTTTCCTCAACACTCAAAGGCATTTGTGTTCTCTCTTCCGACTCCTAAAGCACCAGCCACACCCGAGAAGCTTTCTTACTCAAAGGTCTGAGTTCTTCAGCTCCCTGAAGGCCATCCTTCTAAATCTGAATTCTTCCAGTCTCTTCTCCTGTTTCCACAAGACTTACACATAGTAGTAGCTGCTTTCTGGAATTGTTACACCTTGATATCTTTTTAAAATTTGTTAAAATTAACTTTTGGGGCATATTTTAGATATACATAATGATCACATTTATCATATGAAAGTTGTACCTGTACGTGATATAACTTGATTCTTTTTTCTCCCTTTCTTCTCTTTCCTTTAACCCTTCTTCCCCTTCATATTTTTTTTCTGTTTTTTTTTGGTGGGGAGGTAACAGGAATTGAACTGAGGACCTTGTGCTTGCCAGGCTGGCACTTATGCTGCTGAGCTATATCCCTGGCTCCTCCCTGCCATATTTACAAAAGCCTTCTTTCCATTTCTCCCTTCTATCCTTTTTTTTTTCTTTTCCCTTCCTTCCTATCTCCCTCCCCTCCCTAGTTCCCCTTCCCATTTGAATATTTTCTTCCTATTTCCAAATATCTATTGTACATTTTAGTCTATATTTACACTTTCATTTTCTCACACCAGAGAAATGCTGCAATGTTTGAACATGTGTGTCCAATTTATTTCACTTAAGAATATGGTTTCAAGATGCATCCATTTACCTATAAATGTCTCAAGTTTATCCTTCTTTATGGCTGAGTAGTACTCCATTGTGTAAAACACCACACATTCTTTATCCATTCCTTGGTTGATGGGCATTTGGGCTGTTACCAAGCTGTAGCTATTACAGACTGTGCTGCTGTAAACATGGTGCACATATGTTGCTGTGATATGATGTTTTTAATTCTTCTGGGAAGATACCCAGAAGGGGACTAGCTGGGTCAAATGGGACCTCCAATTCGGTTTTTTTTCTTTTTTTTTTTTTTGAGGAACCTCCACACTGATTTCCACAGTGGTTGTACCAGTCTATACTCCCACCAACAGTGCAGAAGGGTTCTTTTTCCACACAGCCCCTCCAGCATTTGTTATGGGTTGATTTCTTGGTGATAGCCATTCTTTGTGGGGTGAGATGGAGTCTCAGTGTTGTTTTAAGTTGCATTTCTCAAATGACTAATGATGTTGAACAATTTTTCATGTATTTATTCACCATTTGTATATCTTCATCTGAGAGGTGTGCATTAATCTCAGATGCCTGATTTTGGGTTGTGTCTTTAAATTTGGGGGCCTGATGTTTTTCAGTTCCTTTTATGTTCTACATAGAAGCCCTTTGTTGAGGAACACACGGAAAAATATTTTCCCGCTCTGTGGCTAGTTGTGGGAGACCAGACAAAGATAATGGCCTAACTGGCCTCCTCTATGAGGAAAAGAAGAATGGCAACACATAGGGATGCTGGCACTTGCCGGTTAGAGGGACAAGTTTAGACAGCTGGATTTAGTTGCTTATCTGAGCAGGTGCTAATGGACAATATGAAGCAGATGAATCTTGGTTACTTGTGCCCATGTTTGAGTGAATAAAAGTAGGATGAGCCGGTGGCTCGGCGCTCCTTTGCCTAATGGAGGCGACAGCCCCTGGCTGCCCACATGCTAAACTGATTCTGCATCTCTTTCTCATTCATCCTGACTCACTCTGGGTCAGGGGAACAAAGTAGCAGGACTATGTCCCTACTTGTGGTGCTTGGTTGGGAGAAGCTCAGAGGAGCGGGCTGGCTCTCCAGGGGTGGCACTTGGGGCAGGAACCCGGAGTGCCAGCATAGTCCAGTTGGTTAGTCTACTACAGGTTCTCTTCACTAGGTCAGTGGTTTCTTTTGCTGTGCAAAAGCTGTTTAATAAGATGAGACCCCAGTTGTTCTTTGTGGTATTTCCTGTGTTATTGGAGTTTTGGTCACGAAAGCTTTGCCTGCATCTGTGTCTTCAAGAGTTCTATCTATTCTGTCTTCTAGCAGATTTAGTGTTTCTGTTTTAATATTTAAATCATTGATCCGTTTGGATTTTAGTTGAGTGCACAGAGATAGACATGGGTCTAGTTTTAGTCTTGGGCATGTGGAAAAACCAGCTTTTCCAGCACCATTTCTTGAAGAGGCTCTTTCTTCCAGTGAACATGCTTGGCCCCTTTGTCAAAGATAAGGTGGCTGAGACTGGAGTTGTTTCTGCATCTTTTAGTCCGTGCCACTGATCCTTGGGTCTGTTTTTTTTTTTTTTTTTGCCAGTACTGTCCTGTTTTTGTCACTATAGCTTTGTAGTATAATTTCAAGTCAGGGATTTTGATGCCCCCTGCCTTGCCTTTGTTGCCCAGAATTGCTTTTGCTATTCTATCTCTTAATATCTTAATGCTCCTTTTCTTAATTTTCTCTTTTTCAGTATCTGGTTAGCAATTCTTTACAGAACCCAACATCTCTCTTTTTGCTGGGCCCTGGCTCTTCTTCAGTGGGGTGTCGGTGGGAGAACTGAAGTATTTCTGCGTCATTCCAGAGCAGCACTGAGGCCTGTGTTCCATGGGGATGCTGAGAATATGGAGGAAGAGCTACATCTGACAGACCTCAGATGGGAAGGACCAGCAGGGCTTGTCGCCTAGAAACAGATTGAGGGGAGAGGAGTAGGCAGATTAGGTTTTCATCCAGGCAGTTGGGAGAATGATGGTGCTCCAGATAACTGGAAAGGTTGGGAAAAGAAATGAGTCCCTATCAGGGGATGCTCAACATATTTTAAAAGCATCTGATGGAAATGGAACTAAATTCAAGTGAGCATGGAGACACAGCCCAACAGTGCGGATGGAGACTGTGGCTTAGTTTCCTCAGGATGTGAGGACGGAGGCATGGGAGTTGCCAGGTAACTTGTAAAAAGAGGCTGAATACAAAGTCCCACGTGGGGCTCCCAGCTCCTAACAAGCAGGGATGGCTTCCTTCTTAGTATCCTGTGCGGGTAAAGAAGAGTAAGAGAGACAGGGCCACAAGGAAGTATGAGTGTTTATTTGAGATTCTGTTGTTGTTCACATAACCAGACTTCACTTCTGGTTGAGACAATCAAGGGCCTTGTCAATGAATATTACCTGTAATTTTAAGGTGGAAGCAGATGAGCAGGTTACACGACAACCATTTTGCATAGCACCAGACTGTGAAGCATCTTGTCATCAAATAAAACACAGAGCAAAGCTCATCTAACATGTATATAATAATATTTATGGTCATTATGGAGGCAGCTCCATAATGTGTTTTTCATCAAGCACAGGGAGTAAGAAGTCCTGTAAAATATTGTCATTTGTATTGATTGTGGGCAAGTTAAATCTTACACTTTTTGCTTAGTTCTTGATCTAATATGAATCTACCAAGAATTTTCAAGGGCATCATGTATACCAATTAAACACCATTTATCGAATATTCATTTTGTTCTAAATGTGGTGCTAGGCCCTGGGGGATATGGATATGATCAGGATTGGCCCTAAAGTTTAGCAGTGTATGTGTGCCCTTTACCTGAGTCTCAGATATGCTGCAGAGCTATTCACTCGTGCTCCTGAACAATGGAACTGTATCCTGTATGCAGTGCCCTCCTAGATTAAAAAGAGAGTTTCCTCAGATTCGCTTTCTCTGTTCAGTTGAAAACTTTACTCCTCCTCCACACTTGCTTCCTTGCAGTACTCTGCTGGGCAGTGGCAGCAGCGGTGGTGGTGATGGGGGCTTGGTTGCCCATTCTTACTTCCTTGGTTAGTAAAGGTCTTCATGCTAGAGATCTCCAGCTTGTAATGCTGAAGTTATTTTGCACCTGGAGGTAACAGACACATGATGAAGTGGATGTCATAGGGAGCAGAGAAACAGGAGAAAGGGGCTTTTCACGCTTAACCATTGGCTTAGAGAAGGCAGGTGGCAGGAGGAAGGGCCTGTGCTTGGCCTGAGGAAGTAGGAGGAGGGGCCTGACCAAGGAAGGGGACATGCCTAAGCAGGAATGTTTCCAGCTAGAGGAAGAATTCTCATCCAGAAGCTGCTATAGTCTCTCACCTGTTCTCTGCAATAAGAAAGGAAAATGAATTTGGGAAAGACATGGAAGGACATTGTCCCTTTCTGTCTTCTAGTGAACTGATCTGGATAGGCTAAGTTGTGTTGCTATAGTAAACATCCCTCAGATCTCAGTGGTGCAACCTTCCAAAGGTTCATGTGTGCCTTATTTTCCATGTCCATTCCATGTTTTTCCCCTTAGACCACTCTAGGAGCTGGATAACACAATCAAAAAGAGAGCAGACTCAGAGCTGGGAGGTGCGCAGAGTGAGCCTTGCTGGCTCCTCAACAACGCCTTCCTTTTGTTGAGAAGTTTTAATGCTCTGGGGACTTTTTGACAGAATGTTATTAGTTAGTAAAAAGTACTGCCCCACAAAAGGCACGTGTCGTTCTGAGCCATTCACTGGGGAATGCTGTTGTCACTGATATTCTGTAGGTGACAGCGACTCCTGAAAGTAAAGTGGACAAGAGGACTTCGGCATTGGTCAAGTTGTGAGGATTTTATAATCTTCTGTTAATTAAGCATAATTTCTACAAATAGGAAATGACTGGGCGTGTATGTGACGCATTTTCACCTTGAAAGAAAAGCCCCCGGGCCAGGGGGAGAGCTCAGGGGCACAGGTGCCTGCTTGGCAAGCGCAAGATTCTGAGTTCTATGCCCAGTACTGTAAAAACAAACAAACAAAACAAAAACAAAAACAAACAAACAAAAAAACTACAAAAAAGAAAGAAAAGTCCCTGTGAACCTCAGCAGGGTGGTAGGAGAGTAAGGTAAGTTTAATGTGGCTCCACTGCCGGACATAACAACATGAATGAGAGCAAGTGAAGAACTTTCCCGCGACCAGTAGCAAAGAGAGAAGCAATGTGCCCTCTGAGGTCAGACCTGCTACAGATCCCAGATGTTTACAGAGAGGAACTATGGACTCATGTTTGGCATAAACTCTGACACTGGAGGGCCCAAATTTGAATCCAAGCTTTGTCAAAGATTCCTAGCTTTGTGACATCCGTTTTCTCATGTAAACCACAGTGACTACGGCATAACAGTTGCCTCCCAGCAGTCAGAGTCATTTTATCCTTGTCTGCCCCCTTTGTGCACATACTTTAGGTGAAATCAACCATAACGCTGGCTTCAGCAGTGGACCTTGATTAGTGTCAGCCAAACACTCTGCTCTCGTGCCTTGTCTTGGATGTGCCAGGGAGATGCTGATAGCTCATACCTCTTTCTACAAAGCCATGTTTATTCATTTGTTTTGGGTAACGTCCACTCCTTGAATATGAATGAAGAAGGTTGTAGGCCTAATTATTGGTAACGCACTTTTTTTTGACTGTGAGGGTTAGGGTTAGGGTTAGGGTTAGGGTTAGGGTTAGGGTTAGGGTTAGTGTTAAGGTTAGGGTTAGTGTTAGTGTTAGTGTTAGTGTTAGGGTTAGGGTTAGGGTTAGGGTTAGGGTTAGTGTTAAGGTTAGGGTTAGTGTTAGTGTTAGTGTTAGTGTTAGTGTAAGTGTTAGTGTTAGTGTTAGTGTTAGGGTTAGGGTTAGGACTCTTTTAAGCTTGAAGACAAACCCAACCTGTAGAAGAGAACAGAGCTGAGCAAATGACAGAACAAATGATCAAGGGCACTGATCAAGCTTTGCCAGAAGCCCTTAATGCCACTGGACTTTTCAGGTGTATGAGTAACATATATCATTTATTTGTAAAGCCAGTTTGAGCTATTATTTGCCACACAAAGCATGCCAATTTCATACTTACTTGTAAGATGATTTAGAGATTAAGTGAGCAAATTTCCCCAAGGAGTGCCTGGTGAGTGTGAGGCCATCTCCACGATAGCTGAGGAGTTACTGCTGCACGGTGGGGAAAGGAAGGAGGGCACAGAGAGTGACACATAACCAGGCCCCGGACACAGGGTGACTTTTGGTGCAAAGAATAGGAATTAAGAATAGAAATAATCACTTACAACTTCCACGTCATTAGTCGCTCTGGCAAATTGCTAATGAGTTTAGTGTTTAATTTACTGAGTTTACTGTTTAATTGGTCACTACAGCTATTAATTATGTTAGGAAATAAAAAGTTTTCTAAATATGCAGCTTCACATGTTCTATAATTTAGAGTCATGAATCAGAAGGTGGTGCATAGGTGATTTGCATAGGTGAGTGACATCCTAAAGAATGAAATGCACCAGGGATCTGAAATATTCGTTACCAGCTGAATGAACAGGAAAGTGAGGTTTTAAAAACAACACGCCTGAAATAAAATCAGTGGAGATCACAGTGTTGTGGCAGAGAGTGTGGCTGGGGGTGCAGGCAGAACCCTGCTTTTCAGAGGTAGGGGGCCGGGAGCGAGCTGCCCTGAGCCATCTGGGAGCTCCAGGGGTTGGAGCCTCAGGCGAGGGTGCCATTGACAGCCCAGGAAAACTGGGAGAGCATGCAGGGGGGTGCGCAGAGATAATGAGCTCTGCTTCTGACATGTTTAGTTTTAGGAGGTGGTGGGACACCCAAGTAGAGATATTCTGCAGACAGAAAGAAATATGGCACTGAAAAGAGGGTGAGAGGTCAAGGCTGGGGCTGGGGATTTGGGACTCATCCGTGTTCAGGTGGTAATTAAAGCCATCTGAGAGGCATTTCCAAGAGGAGTGTGCTGCAAGGGGAAAAAAGTCCAGGGCCGAAAACGGAGCCCTGCTGAAGGAGAGAAGAAAAAGAGGAGAGGCCTGACCAGGCGGCTCAGGAACTGACGAGAGAGAAAGGAAGAAACGTCCAGAATGTGGTCCTTACAGCTGAGGGTGGAGGGCAGGGGCGGGGGGGGGCTTAGACCCATGAAAAGGCTCACAGAAGTTGGAAAAGCTATATAGAGTAATTAGGCAATTGGATGCTTCCATCGGTCTACAGACGTCATTCAGAAAGGGGCAAAGGTCATTCACTCTTCAAAGAGCCAAAGAATCACTGGTAGAAGATGAATGATTTGGGGAAGGCTGGATTCTTAGTGCCTTCCTTTTCTACTTAGAGAGGAAATACTAGTTATCAACTTGGAGAGTTTATGAGGCTAGTCAGCACTTTTCGTTTAAAAAAATGAATTTCTCACTCATGATCGTGTCATCAAGATTATCATCATAATGTTAGTAAGGTTTTTTAAAAAAAGATCTTAGGGTTATAGGAAAGAAGACACAATGAAGGAATATAGCTTACTGGGATCAACATAACCCTAGGAACCCAAGCATTAAAGAAAAAAACCAGAAAAACAATTGAGAAATACTTCTTATATATGTAAATGCCCGATAGGTTTATCCACAGCAAAGGCGTGGCTGAAACTAGCTAAGCAAACTGAATCGTAGGAAGGACTATGGAATTATGGGTTAGGAAACAGGCAATTTTTAAAAGGTTCTTTCCATGATGGAAGTCAGGAGGGAGTCACAGTTTTATATCCTGGATATAGCTTAGTAATTCCAGGTGTGATAACTTACCATTCACTCAGTTCATAGTACTGAAGGAACTTTATAGTGACAAAGGGCCAGGAATCGTCCTCCTAATAGCTCAGCAAATCCCTTTAAGTACAATGTGCATTAATAATGGCGTGATGATAAGATCATTTCCTCTGGATCTCCAGAGCTGGTGTGCGGCTGGTGTGTGCACACAGTGGCGGGGAATTCTGCAATTGCAGCTCTCGCACGGACATGAAAGCGGGCTCCACCGCACCAAGGTTAAGACTGAAAGAAGCCAAGATAGGCAGAAAGGGGACAAGGAAAATTGTAACCTAACAAGTGATACTTTTAATAAAATATGCAGCTTTAGGGACACAAAAGTTATTGAAGCTTTTTTCCCTTTGAGGAAAAATTCCTAAGGGCCTTAAAGAAAAGAATCCCATATCCTAGGCTCTTGGCATGGGCCTTTCACTGTATACTGCATAACCCCCTACACCCTGATCCTTGGAGAGACACTGAGAGGACAGCATATCTCAGCTTGAGACATAGTGCATGGTTTGCATTTTAACACCCCCCCCCCAAATGGGCCAATGGGCAAACCTGCCAGACGCCTGAATATACATTCTAGATAACCCATCTTAGGGACACCTTCAAAGTCCTGAGCCAATACCCTTCCACCCTCTCTTATCGTGCACTGTGGCTATCACCTCTCCCCCAGGAAGGACCATCACCTTTCATCTGTAAATTGAATCCCCTCTTTTCATAGCTTCACAAGTTCCACACGTTTCCACCTCAAGTTCCCATAAATATATCCAGTTCCAGGCCAGATGGTGTCTCTCTCTCTCTTAGGGAGAAAATGCTACTTCTTTGAACTTTGTTTCATTTTTAAATCTTGCTGAATAAGTCCCTTTGTGCCTCTCACTGATGCTTTTTGAAAATTCTTTTTCTGTGATGGAAGTCAGGGAACTTGCAACTTGCCCCTTAGGTGGGGTGAGTCCAAGTCCCCCATCTTTGTTTTGGGGACCTCACTGGACCCTGCCCAGTGACAGTAGGAGGCATCATTTTTGTCAGGTTTTGCCATGTCTAACTATGCAATAGCTGCTCCCATATGATGACAGCAGCCATATTTCCATAATGAATCTAAATGTTTGGGTGAGGCTGGACCTGCTGTTTGGAGGGACAGCTGGGTTGTGGCCAAGGACAAATGGCTCCCTTACACATGAAAAGCATAAACTTTTGCTCTAAGGCATGAGGTTTGTTTTGCTCTAATTTTTGCATTCATAATTTAATATAGCACTGATTTGCCAGGGCCCCTTTAAAATTACATTAATTGAGTTTGATTGAATCGCTAGAAAATTCAGACAGCCTCACGGAGAGGTGAAAGAAACAGCACCACGAAATCAGGCTAGGGGGCCTGGGCAGAGAGGGGCGAAGCCTAGAAAGAGGAGTGTGGGTTGGGGGAGAGGCTGGTTGGGAGGAAATAACTTTTGTCCACTTTTGAAGGGCACAATAATCCTTGTATTTCAGGAAGAGAAGGGAAGGCAAGGAAGGAGATGGGTTAATATTTACCAAATGCTCTTATGACCTAGATCTAGCGATGCTAATTCATGTAATTCTCACAAGAAGTCTTTATGGAATGTGTTATTGCTCTCTTTACAGATAAATAGATGCTCAGATTAGTTTAGTGATTTGTCCAAGAAAATGGCAGAGTTAGGATCTGACTTTTTTCTTTCCTTCCAGCTTCTTCATGAGTGGCTCCCAGGAAAGAGCTTGCATTTCTTTGTCTGTCTTACCTGTAGCAGACACTCACTGGTTGTAGGTTTGCTACTCATTCAACTACATCTCTCTGCCTTCTCTGTCTAGCAGGAAAAGCCTGCTGATACACAGGCAGCAGTGGAGGACTCTAGAAGTCCTGGCGTACTTTGTGGTTCCAGGTGATTGTACACCCGAGGCTCTTCCTATGTCACCACCGGGGAAAATGTATGCTCCTCTGTCTGACAACTAGCAGGCAGAGTATCATGGTCCACATTTCAGGTTAGAGGTTGTGGCTAAACTTTGGCTTTTGGAAGAAGTCTAGAGTACCGGGCAGAGATGGGTCAGAATTCAGGAAGAGGATGAGGATAGAACCTAGTTTCGCAAGACTGGGGGTTGGAGAGAAAGTGCTGCATCTGTGCGTCCCTGATCTATTGAATCTTGGTCTTGGTTGTTGCAAAGGGACTAGATTGGTTATAGACACAGGGACCCACAGATGAAGCTGGTCTGGTAATTTCAGAATCTCAAAGAGGTACTGGAGAAATACTAAAGACATAGGGATTAGAAGAACAATGAGGCAGAATTCTGAGAGAGAGTAAAACATAAGGCAAATTAAAAGGAGAGGGAGGAATCAGGAGGACCATGCCCACCAGCATCAAGAACAAAAGCCAAAGGGTTTCTACGTCCCTGAAAGAAGAGTCTCAGGAAAAATGGGGCATGTGGCAGGCCGTAGGGGAGATGAGAGAGGGTCCTTCTGACACTTCTCTGATTTGCAGCTGTACAAGTCCGGTGTTTTCTCCAGCTGCCCGATTGGAATGTTGCACTGAAGTTTAATATAGAGGAGGGTGAAAACTTGGACCTTCTGGCCTGATCCCTCTCTGCAGCTCTCATGGTGTTTCTGAACTGGGAATGATTTAGTCCTCCAGGTAGGGTGACCAGATAAAACATAGGATGCACAGTTAAATTAGCATTTTAGATAAGCAACAAATAATTTTTAGTGTAAATGTGTTTGAAATACTGCGCATCACATACTTGTATGGAAGAATGATTCATTGCTCATGGAGAGTTCACATTCAACCGGGAGTCTTGTACTTTCATTTGCTATATCTGGCAGCCCTATGCCAAGAGACCTGGAAGTTTCTGGGGACATTTTTGACGATCAATATGGAGAGGGCTGATATTGAGAATCTCCACTCAAAGACAAGCTGGCAGACTCCTACCTCTGTGTCTAGATCCAACATCCAAGTCAACCAGAGCCATTCAGTTATCTGGCATCCAGTACATGTGTTTCTTTGGAATTCTTAATAGCTGCTCTATGAAATGGCGTGAGAGACTTATATAACCCCTTGGTCCCTCTTCCACTGATTACTGACTGAGTGATCTTGCATAAATTATTTAACCTTTCTTTTCCTGAAAATTTTAATATGTGAAATGGGGGAAATTAGTAATATACCTTACCATGTTTGTGTGAGAGTTACAGTAGGTGTAAGCTGTGTTTCTGTTGATGCTGCTATTGATTGGAAAAGAAGAGGGAGGCGTACTGCATAAGCAAAAAGGAAACAGCTTTGGCCACCTCTTACTAACCACACAGTATTTTCCAGGGGACCTGCTCAGTCTCACTTATGAATGGTCTATTACTTTGGCATGTAGTGAACCTGGGCGTATCAGTGAGATGGAATTGGTCGGTTTTCTTATTCTTCACCTGCTATGACAAGCGAGCGTTCTTAGAGTGAGTACATCACACAGTTTTAAAAGCTGGAGACAATAAATAAGACTGTGTTCTCCATCATACCCTTAGCTGGGAGCTGCCTTTCCCAACTGGGTCATGTGTTAACTCAACCTTTATGCAGGACCAAGAGTCAAAATACGGATCTCTTCCCCTTGCTAATCATCACGTATCTTTTTTCCTTGAGCACAGCCCTCTGTATTTCCCTGTGCTTCCACTTAGCCTGGGAATCACCTTTTTCTATGCTGGTCCTGTAGAGGATGGGGTCCTCAATAGCGGATGTCTTAGGTAAGTTATCAGCTTGCATGTTTTTGGACATTTTTATTACGATAAAACAGAAATGCAGAAAAGCGTGGGTCTTAGTGGTGTGGAGTGTCCTCTATCCATCTAAAACTGTGTAATTAGTCCATTCCTTGATGGATGTTGGTTCAGTTTTGTCCATCTTTACTCTTTGTCTCTTCCGGATCAACTTGTGCAGTCAAAATTTTAGAATTGGTGTCTTCTTGGAGACGTTAGGCCAGCTGCTCTTCAGATGCTAGGATATTGTTTCAATTACTATGATTTTTTTGTTTGGCTTTTGTTTTGTGGTGCTGGGGATTGAACCAGGGTTTTGTTCATGCTAGGCAAGCACTCTGCTACTGAATTACAACCCCAGCCCTTCGCTATGTTTTGATGAAGAAATGATGACTCTATTTCACAGGTCACTTGCGTTATTTAGCTGCATATTTATTATTATCTAATGCTGTTAAAAGATATCAGAAGTGTTGAAAGACCTTCGCATGTCCACAGGGTGATTATTTCTCCTGGGGTCTGCCCTCTGAGAAAATCTTCCTCTATCCCATTTTCCCTTTAATAAAAGAGTGCCAAACTCCAAGGACTCCAAGAGTGGGTGTGTGTGCCATCTGCTTGTGCCCAAGGGATGGTGGTGGTGTGTGTCCATCTGCTTGTGCCCACCCCTGGCTCTTTGTGCTCTTTCATTTATCACTGGAAACAAATTGCACGAGAAGTAAAAGAAACATTAGCACCTACACATGTTCTACCTGGTGTGGCAGAGTTTCATGGGCTTCAGAAAATTAATTATCAATGTTTCCATATAAGGCTGTTACAGAATTTTAGACAAGGGAATTAAAACATTATACTTCTTGCATGCTTGAATTAAATGAAGAGAGCTCCTAAATTTTTTGTTATCTTATTAAACTCTTTTTTACTTATTTTTGTCCTCTTTCTTTCTCCACCTGCCCCAAGTACTCATTTTAGTATTGGGCAAGTAGATCTGCATATGTGCAGTGTAACACTTTCCTTCAAGGTCACCTCAATCCATGAAAGGAAAGTTAAGTTCAAAAGACATTATTTTGTTTTCCACAGACTTACAATACAGTACAGTGTAATGCAAAGAGTAGGTACTGAAAACATATGTTGATTTGGTTTGCAAGAAAAGCCTAAGTAATTTCTTCCAATATAGATGTGGAATAGATACTTGATTTCTGTAGCAGCCAGGTAAGATTGATGTGTGGCTGAGGACAGCAGGAAGGGTTTAATTTATTTTTCAGGTACTTCACATGGTCTTTTGAAAGATATCAGCTTTTGAATCTGTACGATTTTATTGATTGCATGGTGCCTCTCCTCCGTGTTTAGACATGAAAGTGAATGTCATTTTGAACAGTAAACACAGGAGAATTACTGTGTGACAGAAGTATGTAAAGTATCTTGTAATTCAGTAGGAGAATCAAAGTCGGCTTCAGTTCTTTGCATTCTCAGGGATTCAGAAAAGATTAAGGTGACAATGGCTAGAACCCATACAAGAGAGTAACTGAAGGATGGCATTCCTTGAACCTCAGAAACCTGGGTGAAAGGAATTGGGCAATTAAGGTCTTTAGGAAATCTAATGGGGTCATTTGTGAATGCCATCTTCATGGAACTTGGCAAACTGTCATCTGAGAGATCAAGGGAGGTCACTGGCTTGAGGGTCAGGGGAATGAAAGCAGAGTGACTGTTTCCTGCCAGTATGTTTGTCTAATGGTAGCTAGTTTTTTTTGACAATATCTGGGAGCTAAAGATACAAGGCCTTTGTAAAGTGAGCTCTCTCGGTTTTCTACCTAAGTTACTTTCAAAGAGCTTAGAAATGTGTTTCTCCATGGAACTACTCAAGCACAATCACTCATAGCTGGTTGACGTCAGCCAATCACCAAATATATTTATAAAATGTAAATGATGTGTCATACTGAAAGGAAGTACAATATAAAAAAGAAAATTTCTACCATTAGCTTAAACTCTCCGATACATTCACATAGTCATAATTTATAAAAAATCTGGATGGGGTATTTTCCATGTTAATCTGGGGAGGCATAGAAGAATTTGAAAGTGGGAAAAATAAGATAATAATACCCAACTCTAGAGTGAGGTGAACGTTCTGTGGGGCTATGAAAGTGGGTCTAAATGGGAATGACACAGGATAGGGAAAGAAGAAATTACCCAAAGAGAGGTAGAAGCAATTAGGTGAAAGGAAGGGTATGAAGCAGATGCAGGAGCGTTGTTTTTGAATGTTTCAAGAATAGTCTGCTGGAGGAAAGAACAAAATCTCTTCTTGATGCAGAACAAAAGGGTAGAAGTTATAGGGAGATCCATAACTTTATGTGGGAAATATTTTGATTTGACGTAGAAAGTGTCTTCATGATTTTACAAGACTGAAGGATGCTAGATCTGATGAGGTGGGGACTTGCAGCCACACAAGACTTGTGATAAAGTAACAAATATGTTGATAATAGTTGTATTTTAGCATACTTTTTGGCAAGGTCTGGGAAGGCTGGGAGCATGGGGCGGCTTGTCAGGAACAACGTAGACTGGTAGCTAACATGACCAACATGTTGAGGGCTCTCCTGGGACAGTGGAAATGAGAATAGATAGGAAGCTTAGATTGAAAGACTTGGATTTCATAAGTCATTAGCAGGAATTGTCAAGTGACAAACTCAGAGAATGAAGGAAAAGGAGGAGTCTAACATAGTCCTCAGTCATCTGCATGACTAGAGATTGTCAGACTAGGAAAAGCCACAGGAGGGAGACACAATATAGGTATTTTCGAGAGAGAGAAAGAGAGAGAAGGAAGATGCATGAATGAGTTTACTTCTAGATATGCCAGTTTCATTTTTGGCACTTACTCAGGTGGAAAGATGTGGTCCCTTTGAGGCTTGGAGTTAGTTCAGATACTATACAGATGTGGAAGATACTCCCCGTGGCAGGTCCTGCAAGGGAGATGGTAACGGAGGATGAGAGTGAGCTTGTGTCAGCCGTAGGGAAGGTAATGGATACTTAGGGTCTTTTTTGTACCTGTGTGTGTGTGGGGGGGCATGGGAAAACAAAGGGCTGCAAGGACTCTTACTTTTAAATTATGCTACAGATTTTGACAGATTCACCTTTTGTTTCAGAGACTAAAAATAACAACCCCCAAAGCCCCAATTTGCTACTCACAATATCCCAGTGAACTATTTCAGTTCATCTTGAGCATGTCTGAAGAATCGCTACTATTGTGAATACTTTCACAGAAATTCTTGCTTTTCACTCTCAATTCATAAAGGCAAAGAAAATTCTATTTTGAAAGACATCCCACAACAAATACTTCCTGCTAGATCATCTGCTCCATAAGGTAATCACCCACTCTGGATGTTACCCCCAAAATGTCTCAAGAAGAAAGGAGTGACAGTTAAACAAGGGTGGCCTTTATCTTTGCTGTTTCTAACTGTGGAAATTTGAGTACGTTACTTTTCAAGCAGCCTACAAAATGATGTAAATGGAAACTCATTAAGTACAGGGAAGCTACAATGTACAGACACTTGCTGTTGTAGTTGGGATTTTGCAAGGGGAATGATGCAATGCAGGACACATATTTTATAAGATCATTTATAATAGTCACCCACACAAGCACATCCAAAAAGAGAGTGCAAGAAATCTGTCCACACACTAAAGACCAAAGAATCCAGCTGAACACTGGATGATAATGTTCTGCATGAGCCCAGCTGAAGGCCTAGAGCCCATAACAATGCCGTCCATGAGTCCAACTGGAGGCCAAGAGCCCATGACAATGTTTCATATAGGCCTGTTTCATGGATCTGTGCTGGGAAGGCCCAAAGGTCAGTGGTGGAATCTAGGAAGTCCGTGCCAGTGGGATGAAGGATCTGGGCGAGCAGGCTGGGGGATCTGAACTGGAGCCAGGAAGCAACATTCAAAGTAAGAATCAGAGAGCTGCCAGAAGATCAGCCATGCTCAGCAGCAGTGAGTACAAAGCTCCTTCATTGATGAGGAAAGCAGAATTCCTATCAGAAAAGTCAACATGACAAACTTTTCCAGGAGACTGAGAAGTTTGCCATCTTCCCCTCCGGAGCCAGGAAGTGAGGCTCAAAGTGAGGGCCAGAGCTGCCCCAAAGTGAACCGTAGCCATTCTAGTGACAGTGAAGTCCTGCGCTCCTCCTCTGATGAGAACAGTGAAGTTCATCGGGAAAGCCAGCATGACAAACTATTCCAGGAAAACCGACAGCTCCCTACGGCTTCTCAACAGCTTCCAAAGACTTCCAACAGCTTCTACAAGCTCCCAACAACCTTTCTCCTTCTTCCTCTCCAGTTCAGCATCTTATGCTGCTGGCAACAATCCTCAGGTGGGCCTCCCACACCCAGCACCATGCTGGTTCAGTTCAGCTGGGTGTTGTAAGTTGGCCACCACTTGTCAGTCCACCATGCTTAATTCCAGTTTATATAGCACTTGGCTATAGCTCTGTTGAAAGACCTTTGAAGCTTCCTAGCTTATCCATAAAGCAGTGGCTTTTTAATTAGTAGTCCTTGGGCTATGTCCATACTGGTTCCTTCCATCTTAATGAAGTTATTCTTTCAGGACTGGAGCCGAAGTGTTGTATAAGTGGTAAGCAATTGAGAGCCATTATTTAGGGACCGAAGAGTTCTGTTTTAATGATTCTGAAAAATCATGTGACTACAAAAGCTAAACACATCCTGATAAGTTGATTTACTCATCAGCTGGACAGATAAAGGTCATGCTGTTTGGGTAATGAAGGATTTTAAAACTACAGGAACCTTCTTGCCAATTCAATAAAAATGCTAATTTTAAAGAGCTCCTGTTCTGCCCACAGAAAAATAGACACTGCATAGTGCAGTGGCAAAATTTCTCAAAAGTCTACTTCAGCTACTCAAAATATTTATGAATGCATACAGCCAAGCCCCAAAAGTTGTTTTGAAATATAAATTATCATAGGAATCTTTCATTCAAACATCATGTACTTTCACACGATTGTAAACCAAGCTGGGGCCTCTGTTTAAAAATAAGAATTTTACATTTGTGGCTTAGGCATTTTTTGGTCATCACAAAACCGTTCTCAGTTCTTCAGGAAGAAGAGGTGTGACAATTATAAGCCACCAGGGCCCAGGCGGCCACACTATAAGGATGGTGGCTGCTGGTCTTTTCTTTTTTCTTTCCTTGCTAGTGTCAGAAATATGCTCGAGTGGAGTTGTTAGAGGTCATGTAAGAACCGCTTGGATGGTGACTACCATCCACACCACTGGAAATGATGACCACATATAACTATGAATGGACATATGGCCTAACGTGGTGTTTTTGATCTAAGTGTGAAACCAGCTGCTAATATTAGCAAAGAGGAGCCGCTTTCCTGCAGGAAGGATGATTTAAGGCTCTATTTCTGCTGTTCAGAGAATGCTGTTAGGAGTTGCAGAAGGTTACCCTTTTCCCACCACCTTAATTCCAAAGCTACTCACAGACCTGACACTAGGCTGTGGGCTCCTCATCATAAGACTTCTCTGTCAAAGTGAATTCAGCTGATGAGCTATGAACACGCTTACAGTCAGATAATAGATGAAAGAGGCTCAAGATAAACGAGGTGCCTGTGGAAAACCAGCCAAAGTTGTTTGAAAGAGGGTGGCAAAGGCCGTTAATCCGCGTCAGGCAGTTTCAAAAGGCAGTGGGTGCTTGGCCTCTTCCTTCAGAGCCCGTTATCTCCCCCTCCATGCGAGAGGGGGGCCCCGCGCACATTGAAAGGCTGAGCGGCCTTTTCAAATTGGCATGAAGCACCAACTTGTCCTGAAGAAAGAAAGGGGCAAATGTTTTCCAACTGTGATAAGGATCATGGCCACCCTTACGTGGTAACATTTTGAGCAGGGGACAGCACAGAAAACTTCCCCGTTTTTCCTCACATTCTTCCTCTCTGAATGTTCTGGTTCTATCTGTGGAAGATATTAATGGGAGAATTGCCAATCTCTTCTTTTCAGGAGCTGACCCTATCAGGATGCAAATGGGACAATCTTCTTGGTGATGTCTTATGTCTGTCTTCTCACTTGCAGAATATGAGTTTTAAAGTGTGGGTTAGAGCACAGGTTGCCAGCACGTTTCTTTCCACTGAGATAGCCAGGATACCTGCACTCACAAGTGAGTGGCATCTTGGACTGGCGTCTGTTAGTATGATGTATTAATAGCACAAAATTTAAAAATATTTCTAACCTGACAGATTAGGATATCTCCCTTATCTTATGAACCTGAAAGTGTAAGTCTGCCTGAAGTTTGACAAAGGACAGACTTTTTCATGATCATTTGGATGTGTGCATCATTTGGAAGCTTAAAGTTCAGAAGAATGTAGTCAGAATCAAATTTGAGAGACAAATGAAGGGAATGTGTTAAAACATATTTCTCCCAAAAAGAGACCTGAAACCAAGAGATAGATATTGTAAGGAATTCAAAGCACCCCACACTGGAGGACTTCTACACTCTCACCTGCTGCAGCCCTGCTCCTGGAGTTCTGTCCTGGGTAGGCAGCCGCTATGCATTTTCCACGGTGGATGTGTTGTACTGCTGGCTGGAGTCATAAAGGTGACGTGGGCATTGCCCTCAGAGAGTTTAGCGTCTAGTGAAAGGGGAGCTTGGTTATCACTGTTTGCCAGGTAGACACCATGTGCTGGGAAATGAGCCGAGAGTAACCAGCCATTCCCGAGGAAGCAGGGAAGTCACCCTGACTCAGCAGCCTGTCCCCATGGAGGCCAGGAGAACAAGCCCAAGTCAGCTGTGGACTTGAGCGAGAGGCATCATTCCCACGGAGGCTGCTGAGGCCTGAAGAGAAACAGTGGTGTGAGAAAGAGGGATTTGGGATGTGCTGATTTGGCATGAGGCAAAGGGTGGTGGGGATGAAAGAGGGGCCAGCATGGTAGTCTGACCTAGGCATACTGCTTGAAACCCTCAAGGGACAGACATGGAAAAGGTCCCGTACGGCTGGGGACCGGGCCTCCTCTTTCCGAGTGCTCCCTCCACTTCTGCTGCCGATGATTCTTGCCCTTCCTTCCTCAGGCCCTGGGGTGAGCGCCCGGTGTTCCGTTTGCTGTGAGACACTCCTCCTTAGCAGGTCTGCTGGGCTCACTCCTGCTTTGCTCCGGGCTGCATCTCAGCCAGTCTGTCTCGGAGCACCTCACCGAAGGCTGAGGCCCTCCCTCGCCTCTGCTCTGCCCTCAACGTCTTGCTTCACCTCCTTTCTGTGCCTCAGTTTCTCCTGTAGCACTTACTGCCATTCGATTTTCTGAGCATGTGAGTTTTTTTGTTTGGTGCGCTCTGCAACCACTTCCAGGTGGGTTTTAGTTTGTTTTGTTGCTCAGTGATCTTTGGTGCCCAGAAGAGGGTCTTTGTCACCTTCTTGTCCCTAGCACAAGATGCTTGACACTCATAATTCATTAATGGAGAGTTTTATTTTTTTAGTCCATGGTCAGCAAGGTGAAATGTGGTAACGGCTTGCTGGAATGGTGGAAGGGGCCGGGCAGAGGAAAAAGCCTCTCACGGTGGTGGCTAGGAAGCAGAGAAGAGAGAGGGCCTGGAGGGAGATCTAACCTTCCAGGTCACGCCCTCTGCGGCCTCCATGTAACCGGGCCCCACTCCTAACAGCACATTCAGCTGTGAATTTATTAGTAGATGAATCCACCGATAAGCATAGTGCATCCTGATCTGATCATTTCCTAAAAGCCTCACCTGTGGACCCACTAGGTTTTGGTGGGACGCTGTAGAGCTGAACCATAACCAACAGTTTCAGGCATGTAGTAGGTGCTCAGTAAATATTTATCAAATGCATTCTAATACACTTGTACTTTTACCAGAACTGAGTAATCGGCACATCTGACTTAAGAATTGAACTTTACCTATGAAGTCAAATGACAATGAATTATAATATCATAAGGTTATATTTTATAATTTTTAATCATTTTATATATATGGCAAATTGTATATATTTATATATTTGCACATTCCTTTTCTATGGAACAATATATAAAATATGTGTATTATATCTGTGGGTACTCAAGAACTATTCCAGGATAATTTTTGACCGCGAATTACATTTCATCAGTTACTTCTGAAATCTAATTCCCATGTAAGGTGTAGCTCCCTATAACTCTGAAAACAATGAGGAGGCTCGGAAATATTTTAAGGAAGAGCTCAGTGCAATTAGATTTGGGTATTTGGAAAGATCGGGTTGAGTGCAGTACAGGAGGACATCGAGACAGGCTAGTAGAGGCCAGACAATTGTAGAATGTCACCAAACTCAGCGAGAATGATGACTTATAATAAGGCAAAGACAACAGAGTAGGAGCAATAGATAGATCTGAGAAATATGAGGAGAGATAATTCATAGAACTTGGTGGTGAACCTGTGGACTTACGCTAGTTAGTTACACAACCTAGCCACCTATCACCAAGCTAGCAGTGGGATCTCGGAATATCATGTACAAAATTGTGCTTATCTATAGTTTATGGTTTTATAAACACAGATGTTGGATAATCCTAAAACTAAATATTTCCAGATCGAGAATGAAGACAAGAAAACGGAGTTAAGACTAAGATAATATTGTGATTCTCATCAGAACACAAATGTTAGTGAAATAAAGATGTTCCAGTTCATTAAACCCGCAGTAGTAAATCATCAACTCAAAATAAGACGTACTTCCAAAATCCTTTTGGGTTGCATGCTTGGAATTTGGGTTATATTTCCAATGATATGATGTTCTCTAGGTTTATAGCAACTAATTTTAGCTAAAACATGAAAAACATTAACAAATCCCATGTTCACTAGCGTAAACAAATTCAGAAAGACTGATATGATAAAAACACTAATTATGTAATAAATATGAAACATCAACAAGATATTTCATGACATTCATTTTTAATGCTGGTCCTAGATGACTAGGAGATTTGAATAGATAAAAATAAGGACATAAAACTTAAACTTGGAAATTATGAAGTGAATTTCTGAGTTCTTTCAAAGGACACAGCACTGGAGCCTTAGGGTATGTGATATAGATGAAGATCAGCAGTTTTCCTCATGTAGTGTGTGTCTACTGTGTGGTGTGGCTGCCAAAAATGCTAACATCTTCTTAGATTAAATCTGATTTGTGTGTGTGTGTGTGTGTGTGTGTGTGTGTGTGTGTATGCACGCGCATGCGCCTGTGCTTGCCCAGTCCCGTGTAACCCTATTCTATTTCACTCTAGTCATGTTATACTTGGAATATTATAATCAGAATTAGACGGGGCACTTTCAGAGAGATATAGACCCGCCAAAGCCTGTTCAAAGTTGCTAAATCAAGAGGTTGAGATGATAACCCGGAAATGCTTAGCCTGGATGAGAAGGAACTACATTCTCCCATCTGGTGGACTGAGCAACTTCATTGAAGATAACAGTATCTAGTGTGGCAACCATTGTTAATTCCTATCATTTTTTTTGAGGTCATATATCATTTTTGTTGTTTTCTATTGTTTTTGTCTTCATTGTTGTTGCTTTGTTATCTTTTTTCTCTTTAAAATAAAAAAATGTTTATAGCAGCTCAATTTGTAATAGCTAAATCGTGGAAGCAACCCAAATGCCCATCCACTGAGAAATGGATAAAAAAGGGGTGGTATTTTTATATAATGGAATATTACTCAGCTATAAAGAAAGATAAACTCAAGGCTTTAATAGGTAAATGGGCACAATTAGAGACCATACTCATAAGTGAAATAAATCAGAACCACATGTGTAAACACTGTGTTGTCTCACTAGTGTAAGAACCTGAAAGAGTGAATAAAAATTAGGAGGTATGATAGATAATGGGAAACAAGAGGAAACTGCTCAAAAGTAAAGGGCAACTGGCATGAGGGAAAAGAAAAAAGGGGTAAATTATGTATATATGTATACACAGGCTAGCTAACACAGTTGTTATGCTGACTTCTATTGCTTTACTGAAAGGAACAGTTAGTGTTTGTTTGATCAATCTAACATGTCTATATTTGTTACCTGAGTAACCAATTTGAAGATATCAATATGTAATGCAACAACCATTGTTAATTTCCTATCACCTTGTCTGAAATTCAGTATTGTTTGTATTGTTTTTGCGTTATTTTGTAAAAGTGTTTGTTATGTTTTCATTCTTTAAAATAAAAAAAATTAAAAAATATGAAAGCATCTAGTATAAGAGGATTCCATAGACCTCGGAGATTAAAATTGGGAGGGCCATAAGCTATTGGCAGTAAAATGAGATTAAAAAAAAAAAGGATAAAACATTTGTACCATTCTGAGAGTGAAGAAAGACAGAACTGGAGAAACCATGTTGACTTTCACTGATTCTCATGCCAACCACTGGGTGGGACCCTTAGCTCAGGACAGGGTTGTTCTTTCAGAGTAGGATGAATGGCCTCACATGACTGCCCCTTAACGCTACCATGCTAATGAGTGTCCCAACTCCAGTGCAGTCATCCCACACAACTTTCCTCCTTTAGGTAGAGCTACACCTGAAACCTTCCAGAAAGTGAAGTGTATGTTGCATTCTTAAATAGCTTTAGGGGAAAAAAAAATCTAAAAATTCTGTCATTTGTGTTAGCAACAGACAACTTTTGTAGGTGGGAAGTTTTCTCCTGTACATAGCACCATTATTTCTTTTCTCTTGATTACAAATTTAGGAAATCTAAGGGCTGGGGATGTAGCTCAGTGGCATAAGTACCTGCCTGGCAAGTGCAAGGTCATGAGTTTGATTCCCATTACCAAAAAAAAAAAAAAAAATTAGGAAATCTAATGGAATCACTTGTAAACACATTTTTTGGGAAAACTTGGTCTCAGTGTGGGAGAAATACTACTGATAATTTTCAGTCAAATATATATTTGAAAAAACTTTGAAAAGTATTAAGTGTCATAAAAGTCTGAACTATCATTATTGTGATTATGATTATCTGAACACTATTGTTAATTTTTCTTCAGAATTTATTCTCTTATGTCTCATCCTTTTTTTCTTCTCTCCCTCCCTCCCTCTCCTCTCATCACTTTTTATCTTTCTATACAGAATTCATTATAATATATCAGGATGCATAGTATTACTTTTAAAAAAAAGTTCATGAAACATTACACACTATGGCCTGCTTCTCATTCTAGCTCTGATTTCTGGAGCTACTTCACACAAAGTGAACCCAACAGATAAATTAGATTTCTTAGCGAGTGTTGATTATATCCTCAGGCATATGCTAGTAACAGGAAGTATGGAAATACTCCTATGGCTCTTGTGTTCTCAGATAACATGCAAATGAATATGCAAAGAATAAAAATATGTAAAATTTCGTAAAGAAAAAATGAGTCATTTGCTAAGTCCTATTTTGTGTTTCATTAGGCTAGTTCTGTGTGTGGTGAGGAGATGGGAGATGGAGTTGGAAGAAGTTAAAGAATGACCAAATGAAAGATGAAATTCAATAAGGGAGGTTAACAGGGTTCAAAGAGCGGAGGAAGGAGATGCTAGCAAGCTGTGAGCGTAGGCCTGGCGATGGCCTGAGCACCTCTCACCCGGTTGCCTGCAGGAGTGCCCCCTTCTAATGTTTATTCTTTCCTCCATTTAAAAAAAAGCTCACTCTGTCATTCTGTTTTCAGAAATCAGATACATAAGTAAAGGGGGTTATTTTCAATCAGATGGGATGATGTGTAAATATTTGGTTTAAAATGGGATGGCCAGCATGTCATGTGGAGGTGAGGGTGCGCTTCATTTCTTTTAAAGAGTAAACAAATAAACGAAAACAGTTTCAAACCAGGCTAGCAGAGTAACAATAATTAGCACATTGGATATTGTTATCTTTGTAGTACTTATTCAGAGCATAAGATATAGGTATGAAATCTTGTCCAAACAATATCAGCACAAACTTTTCTTTTCAATGAACTAAGAGAAACTAGCTGTATAACTCTCTTGTGTATAAATATATGCATATTTTTCTTTTTCCTTCCTTCCTTTCACCTTTCCTCCATCACAGTTTGTCTTTTCTTTTGAATAGTTTCATCCTAATTCACCGCATCTATTGTACATTTTGGATCTTATTGATTTGTTCAGTTTCTCACAGTGGTGAGACAATACAATGTTTACACATATAAGTCTGATTTATTTCACTTATGAGTATGGTCTTGAGTTGCATCCATTTACCTATAAAAGTCTCAACTATCCTTGTTTATGGCTGAGCAGTACTGCATTATATATAGAAAAAAACTATGTTTTTTATTCATTCTTTGGCTGATGGGCATTTGGGTTGTTCCCAAGATTTAGCCACTAAAATTGTGCTGCTATAAACATAGGTGCACACATACTGCTGTGCTATAGTGTTTTTAATTCTTGTAGAAAGATACCTAGAAGGGGAATAGCTGGGTTGAATGAACCTCTAACCCTAGTTTTTTAAAGAATACCCACACTGATTTCCACAGTGGTTGCACCAGTCTACACTACCACTCCCCACAGCCCCACCAGCATATGTTATTGATTGATTTCTTGATGATAGACATTCTTTCTGGGATGAGATGGAATCTCAGTGTTGTTTTAATTTGTATCTCTTGAATGACCAATGATGTTGAACATTTGTTTATGTATTTATTTTCCATTTGTATTTCTTCATCTGAGAAGTATGTATTCACTTCAGATGCCCATTTTTGGATTGTGTTTTTGAATTTGGAGATCTGTTTTTTTTCAGTTCCTTATATTTTCTACATATAAGTCCTTTGTCTGAGGGACAACTGGCTATACATTTTTTACACTCTGTAGGTTGTCTTTTCACGCTGTTAGTGATTTCTTTTGTTGTACAAAAGCTTTTTAATAAGGTGAGATACCATTTGTTGAGTCTTTCTAGCATTTCTCTTGTAGTCTGGGTTTTGTTCATGAAGTTTCTGCCTACATCTATGTCTTTGAAATTTCTACCTATTTTCTCTTCCAGTAAATTTAGTGTTTCTGCTTTAATATTTAGATTTTTGATCCATTTGACTTTAGTTTAGAGCATGGATAAACATAGGTCCAGTTTTAATCTTTGGTATGTGGAAAACCAGTTTTTCCAGTGCCATTTATTAAAGAGACTTTCTTCCAGTGAACATGTTTGCTCCTTTGTCACAGATAAGGTGGCTGATTGTGTTTTGGGTTGTGTCTGCATCTTCTATTCTGTTACACTCAACCTCAAGTCTGTTTTTCTTTTGCCAGTAGCATGCTGATTTTATCACAGTGGCTTTGTAGTACAATTTCAGGTCTAGGGTTGTGATGCCCCCTAAGTTACCTTTATTGCCCAGAATTGCTTTTGCTATTATAGATCTCTTCTGGTTCCAAATGAATTTTAGGAACGTTTTCTCTAGATCTGTGAGGTATGCTAATGGTGTTTTGATTGGGATTGCATTGAATCTGTATAGCAGTTTTGGGAGTAGAGCCATTTTCACTATGTTGGTTCTTCTTATCCAAGAACAAGGGACATCTTTTCAATTTCCAGTTATCTTCTTTGATCTTGTTTAGGGTACTGTAATTTTCACTGTACAGATCTTTTACATCTTTTGTTAGATTGATTCCTAAGCATTTCTTTTTTTTTTTTTTTTTAGATGCTACCGTAAAGGGTGTGCTTTTTCTAGTTTCTCTCTCAGTGAGTTTGTTGTTTGTGTACAGGAATGCTATTGATTTCTGAGGTTGACTTTGTATCCTGTTGCACTACTGAATTTGTATATTAAATCTACAAGTCTTTTGGTGGAGTTTTTGAGGTGTTCTATGTAGAGTATCATGTCATCTGTAAATAATGATAATTTAACTTCTTCCTTTCTTATCTTTATTCCTTTCTCTTGTCTAATTGCTCTGGCTAATGTTTCCAGTATTATATTGAATAGGAGTGGTGATAATGGACATCCTTGTTTTGTTGCACTTCTTTTCTAACATAACTTTAAGTAGCTTAATAACAGTTTCATTCAGAAAGTACAGCAACAGAAAAAAGACATCATTCAGTATCAATTAAATGTATTTTCTTGATCTTATTTCATTTCATGGATGGTTTACTGCTTAGCTCACAGTAAAAGTATATTTACCTGACAGTATATTATTATATTCTTGGCAAGAATATTATATATTTTTTAATATATAATATTAGAATATTTTATATATATAATATTATTATTATATTCTTGGATGTAACCTTTATTCCTAAACTTGAAATGATTTCTAATTTATCTGAAAGTTCAACTGGGCTGATGTTACAATCTCTAGTTCTTGAAGAGGAGAAAAAGTAATGTACTGACTTCATGAAGTCAAGTAATACTCTGTCTTGGTTGGTCTCTGGTATTTTAGATTTGAAAACAATTCTTGAAATTCCATGTTGGGCCTTACTTCTTTATCACAGGCTTCTTTAGATGTAATTCTTGGAAATGACTGTCTTATCTCCTTCCAGAAATTGGATTTTCTTGGTTGTTCTAGGAAGGTATGGGCAAAAAACCCCCAAGGGTTTGTGAAATCCCAACCACTTCAAATTCCTCTCTGTTTACTTCACCTTCCTGGATAGAAATAGTTCAAGACTGAACTTCAAGAGATTTATTTTTACTACTCTCTTTAATATAAAAAAATCACTCTACTGAGTCCTGTTTGTTCTAAACCATTTATCCCCAAATTAGTTTAAAGCAGATCACTCTAGATGTGTTCTTGAAGAAGTATGAGGCATGCATGTTTATTGGACACACCTTTTTCTCTTTTGAACAAATCTACATGTATTCTTGGGCCTTGAGATATTAAAAAAATAAAAGAGTCATGGCCAAGTCTTTCAGAAAAAAATGGTTTACCTGTAAACTTTTGTAAGAAAGACTACAATTCAGAAAGATTGACTCCTCGAAGTGTACCTACATGGCCATTTAAATGATAAAACTCTCAAAATCGTCAAGGTGAGAATTTTTGCTCACTCTGGGAAGATAAAGAACCACTTTCTCCTTTGTTATCCTGGTCACTTTCTTATTGTGGGAACAACATGTACAACTTAAAGGAGAAGTTAATTGTGGCTCATGGCTTTTAGAGGAAGGAAGGGCATGGTAGATAGGAGTTTCTGGCCCAGGAAAGTGGCTCACATCATGGCAGTCAGAAAGCACAGAGTGAAGCAAGGGTCTCAGGAGGGTGTGGACCCTTTTAGTCACTTCCCTCAGTGACCCACCTCTTCTGACCAGTCCCTACCTTCTACCAGCACCTTCCACTCTGAACTCTTAAGTGGATTAATCAGCACCCCTGTGATCCACATAGATGAAGATTTTGGAGAACATTTAGATTCAACCATGACAATTGTCTCACTGCCCTCTACTTTTGTCAGGGCATCTTTGTTTTTGTTTTTAGTCTTTTTCTCATGTTCATAGCCCACCTCCCTGAGTGTCTTTCTATGGGACCAGCAATGATGAACAGTTACTCAAAATGTCAGCAAGTTTGCTCTCTAAAGCTGTCTTTGCCTTAGTAGGTAGCAAAGCCCAGATCCTTTGAATTACTGAGTTACATTGATATCTGAGATGTACTCTGATGCCTTATGTCACTTCTATCAACTGGTGTAAGTTTTTTTTCTTCTTTATTGTGATCCTTAGGCCAGCATCCCTGCTACAAGCGGTGTCCACCATGCCAGAGAGCTGGCTCATTTGGTTTGGCACATGATTATATACCATCTAAAATTGGTAACATTTTAAATAGCCTTTAAAATTTAATTCTGAGAGAAGCTTCTTTCTTCAGCAAGTTGAGTATCTTCTATATGTAGGTAAATAATATTCTTTTTATATCAAGTGAGATTGATTAAATATAAATTAAATATAATTATTTTATATTTAATAAATTGTGAGGTGTTAATGGCCAGCTGGACTGGAATTGGTCAGTGTTGATTTTGTCACTGGCTAAGCTGGAAAACCAGTTACTGGAAAAAGGCTTATATTAGCCAGTGGATATTTTCCACCAGTGTCTCAAACACAAAGGAAACACTATGGTAGTTCTATTGTTATGGCGAGATTCAACGAGACAGGTACTCAAGAGAAACCGAAAATGTGGGAACAAAGCTTTATTGCCAGCAACCAACAGCCTGAATAGGAGTCAGGGAATAATCTCAGTAACTAGAGAACTTTATACTGGGTTTTTATACATTTACAAGTAACCATGGTAACCACATTGCCTCATTTTGGAATTATATAAAAATGCCACATGATGGTCTCACAAGGTTTACATTTCCCAGGGATTTGTTAGTATGGTTAAATTTTAGCTTACCTATAGTTTAACTACTTGTTCCTCAGTTTATAGCTTTGTTCTCTTTTTGTGGTTGATGGTTAGCTATAAGGGAGGGGATGGAGGAGTGAGTTTGTCTATAGTTTAAGTGAACTTAAGTGACTTTTAAAATGGAGTTATAAAAACAAAATGGAGTCTCTTGCCCTAGCACTGTCACTGATGAATTGCTCTAGGGTGCCTAATTTATTAACTATAAAGACTGAAAATTCTGGCCCATAGTGAAAAAAGTATTGTTAATGTAACAGTATGAACCTGCTGTTTGGCAAGAAAGATTTGGAAAATGGGTAATTTCTGTCTAATCAAACAAATTGTTTAATTACAAGATTAGAAATATAATTCTACAATACTCAGAAAGGGAATATGAATAACAGTTATTCTGAAATCCTGATCAAATTCCTCATTCCACATTTTACAAGGAGGTTTCAAGCTGTAAAATCCAAGTATCTGAAACATTTAGCTCATTTCCTGGGTGTCATTGACCATTAAGTCCTTGTGTGGGAAGTGCAGTGAACCCTATGGCAGTCTGCTCAGCAGTATGTAGGAGATGCCTTTAAGAATGCAATGAATTCATTTATCCTATAAAGTTTTTTCACATATATTTGCCTCTATAAAGATGTATTTATTGTTAAAAGTCTGATTCTCATCTGATTTTTGGTCTTAGACTGAAGAAAATGTGGAGGGGAGAGAGTGAGAGAGAGATTTGATTATCAGTATGTTATGTTGTAGCTTCTTGCTTTTCCCTCCACTTGCAGCACATTCCAAAGAGCAATAGAAAAGATAATTGACAGATTTAACTGCTCATGACTATCGAACACTAGCAACATGATTTATGAGGGGCTCACTTGAGGGAAGCTGCCAATATGGAATGATGAAATGGCAACTCATCAGTTTGTGAGTGGGGAATGTGTGAATTTTATTTGCCATAAAAATGAGATTAAGACATGTTTCAGTTTTTCTAATAACTATAATGGAGGAAAGTCAGAAAAAAGAGTAATTAATGTTGCCAAATGCAAGATCCTAGCAAAGGACTCTGCCTTTGCTTTATGATTCACAATTGCTGTGGTAATCAGCCGCAGTCATTAGTGGAATAAGGCTTTATGCCTGACTTACCTAGTCAGCTTGCCTGTTACTATACTCAATGTTTATTAAGAAAATGCCATGTGCAGCACCACTGATGAATACTAAAATGTCAAATATACCTAATATATATCTGCTACACCCATGTTATTCTCTGTGTAAAGTGTTATGATGAGGATATGTGGTTTTATGTTTGTTTAGGAAAGAAGTTTACCCATTGCCACTGTTAAATGGATTTTCTAACCTTGGCAAAAAATTGCAGACATTCAGCGTGGGTCTGCTCCAGTGGTAATAGTGCATTGACTGAGAGGTTTCACATTTTGGCACTTTTCTATCAGAATCTAGGACACCGAGGTCTGCTCCTCTTGAAAATGCTGCTTAGAAAATCTTGGTATCCTGGACTGTGGCCATGTCCAACCTTATAGAGGTAGTAGAAATTGCTGTTCAGAGTAGATTAATTTTGATAAAAATAAGTCTGTTCTATCACCTCCAAGCCAGAAGATACAAATACACAGAAAGATCCTTTTTCAATGGAAGGTGAAAAGCCATACAACTGGTGGGACCAGGAGGACAGGGCCAGCTGGTGGACCATCCGTACCTGGCCTCATTAAGCATGGGAGCTGGGCAGGTGCAATAAGTATGACCCACATTGCTTTCTGGATGGGACACATTGAATGTTTTAATATATCTGTTGAGAGCAGGTGCCAGCTGGCAATAAGGCTTCCAACCACGGAATCACAAAAAGGAAAGGGGCAGAGAGAAGTAAGAGTGTGCAGAGGCCGGGACAGAAGCACGAGGGCCTGGTCCACAGGAAGAGGCTGCAGGATAGAAGCTTGAGGGATGCTGAGCAGAGGGAGCTGCCTACGTCAGCTTTCACTGTGTGGTCGCAGGAGCCTCCACACCTCGGAGCTCCACACTAAGCAGCGATCTTCTTGAGGCGCCATCATTTCCTAATTGCTCAGGGCTCTCTGGGTCTTTGATGAGCGTTTCTTAGAGCTTTATTGTTGGGAAACCCTCGCCTGCAGCTCCCACTTTTTACCTGGAGTCTCAGCTGCCTTTCTTCCTCTTTTCCAGTCTACCTTCTAGAACTAAGTTTTCTTTTAAGATTTATTCTTCCTTGTCTTCTGGCTATACAAATGCCTGAAGGCTCAAATAAGTTTTTAATACATTAGGCAGGACCCTAAAGAGTAGGCCACCTACTGAATTGTATCGTTCATGTTCCTGCCCGTTTACTGCCAGCTTCCCAAGGTGGCAACATAACTTCATTTCCCTTCTTTGTCCCACTGACTTTAGGCTGAGAGATGGACACATTTCATGTTGATTGACTGAATACCACGTAGGTGATGTATTTCTTACACATGACTTCTAGTCTTTATTTAAAATGAAGCATAGTACAAAAGTATGTGAAGAGTTAGTGAATATAAAATATATCAAGTACTTAAAATATATAAAATATAAACCTCCCACTTTTTTGCTGTCCTGGGTATTGAACCAGGCCCCTGAGCATACTGACCAAGCATTCTACCTCTGAGTTACATACTCATCCCTTTTTATTATTTTATTTTGATGCAGAGTCTGGCTAAGTTGCCCAGTTTTGAACTTGTGATCCTCCTGCTTCAGCCTCCTGAGTAGCTATTAATACACATGAGCTACTATTCCTGGCTATGATTCTCTCCTTCTATAACATCTTCCATGTTTTGTAGTAACTCACAGTTAACTACTCGAGGTGTATACTTTTGGACCAATTCTCAGCTCTACCAATGATATATATTTAATAACTGGACAGGTTTTCTTGCTAAGATTCCACTTGTTACCACTGGGAAAGTCCCTCCTCCTAAAACCCACTCTGGTTAAACACCAGTCCACTGTTACTTAATTTTAAGTAACAGTTCTCGACTTTTAAAAAATGCGACCCACTGAAAGAAATACATCTTGTATCATAATGCAGGGCACAGATGACTATGTATATGTCTGTATAAAAATAAATGTGATATGTTTATCAAACACAGTATTTACCCTTAGTACATTCGGTTCACTCTAATGTTTTCTATTCTGTCCCATTTCATTCTGTTGGTTTAAATAAAAAAGATGCCAGGGATAACTTGCTGGATTGACTTCATGACTGACTAATTGATGGTGACTCATAGTTTAAAAAGCGCTGATTTAAACAGTCTGCCTTGGAGTGTGTGCTTTCAAGGAATCCCTTGCTCTCCCATTTCTCAGTACTCCTGCTCCTTTGTCTGGGTGCGAGGGTGGCTCCTGGGACTTCCGGGTGGTGGGATGTGAGAGTCTCTTTGTGCATCTCTGAATGCCTTTTGTGCACATGTAAGAGTATGTCTCTAGGCTGAGTATTATTAAATCATAAATCCTGCACCAAAGACACGCGCTGTAGAAATCTTGATTTGCATTGTGATGAGAGCGCCTTCCTAGAAACCATCTCTGCATGTTTTCTGTTACATACATGCATATGGGGACTCAAGATGCTCAGGAATAGCAAGATAGTATTAAGACAATGCTCACTGTCACTCTTGGTGGCAACCAAATAGAAATAATTAAAAAGGGAGATACAGTATATTGAATCTTTACTACTGCAGGAGATCTCACTTTAACAATAAGCTGTGTGGCTTTCCATGTTTGTGTCCTTACTGTCCAGGACAGTGCAGCCTGGTACATTTTAGATGCTCATTTAAATGATTGTTGAGTGAGTGCAATGAACTCTGTGTATATTTCTTAGTGGAAGAACTTATATTGATCTTGTTTGGATCTCTACAGTTCTGAACTCAGTAGGTTGAACATGCTTGGAGTTAAAGTAATATTGTGGACTGAATGAATATAATGTATAGGACAGTAAAAGAGTGAAAAACAGTTATAACTTCAGAATCTATCATAAAATGTGTAGCTATTTCATATTATGCAAATGTATGTTATTACTGCTTTTCTAAACAAGAAGCCAAATGCCATGAATTTTAAATTGTATTATCTCATTTAATTCTCTGAACAATCCTTTGTTATTTTCTTTGACATGTGTGGTAAGTGAGGTACAGAGCTGAAGCAACTTGTCCCCTGTGGAAGAGCTAATAAGCTGTCTAACAAGCATTAGGGTATGGTCTAATTCTCAGCCCCTGCTATTTCAGTGTGTGCACATAAACATTATTATTAAAGTCTTCAGGAATAAAAAAATATATATTGTGAAAAATGCCTGGCTTTAAGCTGATGGGTGCAATTTCACAGTTGTTCTACCAAGTATTTTTTTCTCTTCAGAGACGAATGGACTTTTTGTTTTCTAATATATTTGTCAACTTTGATAATCACAGAAAAGAGCTAGCTGTCTGTCCCTTTCTGATTAGCACTCCTGCTCATGGGCAGATCTAGGTGGACACACTGTATGTGCATCCCGCTGGTGTAGCAGCTCTATTCACTCTTAGCATAGAATTTTATGACCTCATGTCTCTCAGAATAACTTTAATGTGGTTTTATAGTAAGTACTCATTTCATATTTCAATGGTAGCCCAAGGTAATATTTTTAGGATATAACTAACTACGTGGAGAAATGTTTGCTTTTGTTGTCCATCACACGTTCAGCATTTCAGGAGTTGGGTTTTGATCCTTGGTAAAGGACAGTCCCTCAGGCCAGAAGTGCAGGCTGATGCCCCAACTCCAGGGCAGGCCTCCTGTTCCTGTGATTCAGGTCCGTGGGATTTGGCCTTTGGTTGTGCATAGCAGAAGGGTCCAGCCCAATACCAATAGGCAATGGACTAGTTTTTGGCTTTACCGCTTTATAATTTTTTAAACTATTACTTAACAGTCAAGAGATTTCAAAGT
>PVLD010014759.1:0-51119 GCA_004027595.1 Dinomys branickii | reverse complement strand
TCCTGTCATCGATTATTGCTTAGCATTAAGTGATATAATACAATAGTAGAACCATGTTAGCCCTCCTGCACATATGTATATTCATATATATTCCTCTATACATACATACATACATTTTTGTCTTTTTCTTTTCTCCTTTCCTTCGTCCCATCCGTTCTCTGTTTTTGAACAGATTTCCTTCATGACTTTTAGTTTATATGACCCTTCTAGTTTTAAAGGAAACTGGTTTATTCACTTTTTCCATTTAAAATATTGAATTCTTTTAGTGTTTTCTGCAAAAACTTTTCAAATGTTTAACATGTCTCTATATCCACCATAGATAAATATTTATCAGATAAATATGGAAACAATTTTATTTCTCCATTTACATATTAAATGTGTAATTTTCTTTAAATCAAATGTTTCTATTCTAAATTCATCTCTGCAAAACTGTCACCATGTAATATTAGTGGCATTATACTGCCCTGCAATTTAAATGTAATTTTTTAAAGTAATACTTTTACATTTGCTTTACCAGGCAGATTATTCTGTCTAATTAGTAAGAATTATCATGTTTTGGTTAATATTCAGTAATGTGGGCAAATTCATTTTCTTCTTATTATCATCTCTCTACATTATAGTAGTCATAATTATTATTTTCTAATAGGCAATTTCTTTTTAGTAAGTCTTCAGAAAGCTTGCTTGCCAATGATCTTCACTAATGTGTAATACGACAGTGCACTGATCTTCTACAAGAGGCTGAGCCTGACACCCTGTCCCGTCATTAGATGAAATTGCATGTGTTTTCCTGTGTCACTCTCTCAGGTACTTACATTTCAGAAACACATACTTTATAGAGATGATAATGATTGTTTATTTCCTATGCTGCCCAAAACCTTTCACTGTGAGTACAGCAACTAAAGTAATTTGGCTTTCAAATTTTGATTCTAGATCAATCCCAGATTTCAGGAAAAACACCAAAAAAGAGGACCGATTAAGTGAAAGTTTTGTGTTTACCAACCTGAAAACCATATGGATATGTTGAAATGTATAAGCTACAGAATCAGCATCGGAAAATGGAACAATTTCATTTCTCAAAGTCTAAACACCCCACATAATGGCATCTGTAGGTGTTTGTGGTGTAATTACTCTCTGATTTTTGAGCCATCTCCTCCTTCTCCTTCTGTTCTTTCTTCTCTTGCTCCTTCCTTTTCTTCTCCTCTTCCTTTTATTTGTTCTTCTTTTTTACTTTTCTTTTCTTTTCTTTTCTTCTTTTGCTACCAGGGATTTTTCTTTCTTTCTGTTTTCTTTTCTTTTCTTTTCTTTTCTTTTGGTACCAGGGACGGAACTTGCATTTGCCAGGCAGGTGCTTATGCCACCAAGCTATATCCCAGGTCGTTCTTCTTCTTTGATAGTGATTAGAAACAGAGGTTATAAAGTCAGATGCGTTTAAGTTTGGTTCAGCCTCCTACTGGCCCCACTGCCTGCTGACCTTTCATCAATTTCCTGGCTTACAGAATGAAGACAATAATTCCTACTTCATAGAGTTTTTCTCAAGATGAAATGACAAATACTTTCAAACCTTTTCCCTAATACCCAGTTAAAAGTGAACAATTAATGGTATTGCTGTAATGGTATTGCTACACAGTACTTGGTAATTGTACCATTTTGTTTTCTTAAGCTGTTATAATTACTTACCTATAAAAGCCCTGGATACAGCTAATAAGGATAAAATCTCTTGGGAGATTTTAATTTTTATAACCAAATTTCTAATTCCAATCTCCAGCTCTATTTGTTCACATCTTCTTAAGCAGGGACTATAGGAGGGAGTGAGATCTGTCCTATTATCTCAGCCACTTGGGGAGGGAGAGGGTAGTTCTATGCAATCAATATGACTTTATGAATTGAGTTTAGAAATTAATGATATTTGTCCTCATTGGAGAACTCAAACTTATTTGTATTCTGGGATCAAGTTTGTATTATTTGAATACTGGGTCAAATTTGTTTTGCTTGATACTGAATTTGCTATCTATGGCACAGAGTTCAGAATATAACAAGCACTAAAAACACATTTGTTAAATTAATTTGGAACACCAACCACTAAAATATAATATCTTTGAGAAGTTCATACTTTTCCCTTCTTTTGTAACATTCTGAAAAATAATAGGAAACATTTTCTTATCAAGTTTTCAAGTGATTTTTTAACTTTACTGTGTGATGGGGTCAACGAATGAAATTACAAGTATAGTCGCTTAGGTAATATCAATCCAGTGGGAAGTCATGAGGTACATGTGAGATAGGAACCAATAATATTACAACAAGTATAGTCACTTAGGTAATATTGATTAAATGGGGATCAAATTGGGAAGCACATCACATAGCACATGGGACGGACACAACTTTTCTGGAAGGAGTGGGCTAAGGAGGTTTTGGTCCCCCAGGTAAAGTGATTGATGTCTATTTCATATGTCAATCATTACTCTTGAGCCCTAGGAGGAGCATATGGGTGTAATCATTGCTCTTTTCTTAAAGCCTGGCCTTCTGTGAATGCACCACCAGCCACAATTGTCTTCTGCACTGACTTTCTGAGGGCCTGGCTCTGTCTACCTATAATATTTCTAAATAAGTTAGTTATCCATAATAACAGAAGACATATAAATCCATATTACTTGGTATAAATTGTTGTTCTTGGAGTAGAAAAAGGAAAGCTTTTTTAGGAAGGTAATGGGTTACGTCACTGAATCCAAAGTCAAAAATTTACCAGTGAAGATCACGAATAAGAGCAAATTCATGGATGATTCAGCTGCTAGTGAGTGCCAGTCCCCTATCTCTGAATTTTCAGGAATGAGAATCTAGTTAGTCCAGCTTGGAGGAATTACAGATCTTTAGCCCAAGCAGCTATAGGGGGGGTAGCATAACTCATTAGAATGTATTTGTGAAGATTCTCCCTTTGTAGGTAGGGCAGCAAGTTTTCCACAACTAAAAGAGCTAGAAGGTAAACCATATCTGTCAGAAGGAGCTAAGTTTGATTGTAGCACAAACAACGCCGGAGTCTCAGTGAGTTGCACGAACCTTATTTCACACCGAGAGCTCATTTTCACTGTAGATAGGCTGGGGGCTGTGCACTCTTCGTCATCTTTATCTAGAACTCAGGTTGACAGAGCAGCCCCTACCTACAATTATATTGTCCCATATGGTAGCCTGTAGCCATATCTGACCATTTAAGCTTAACTTTAGATTAGTTAAATACAATAAAGCATGAAAAGTGTTCTTCAATGTTGCCAGCACGTCTCTAGTGCTAGCTGTTTCCAATGGCTAGTATACTGGGCAAGGCGAGAACATGTACATCTCTGTGGAAGATTCTGCTGGATAACGCCAATCGGGAAGATTGCTAGTAACTGTGGCAGAGTAGAGGAAGCTGGGGGCTGTGGGAGTAGTCTTGGGTTCTATCTTAGTTACTTCCCTCACTGCTAGAACAAAATATCTGACACTCACAGCTTAAGGAAGGAGAGGTTTCTTTGGTTCACATTTCAGCCCCTAGTCTGGAGGGTCCAAGGCAGGAAGGCATAGCAGAATGACACGGCAGAGTAAAGCCACTTTTGCCATGATGAACAGGAGGCTGAGAGAGGCCAAAGGCGCCAGGAGGGAGATAAACCCTTCCGGTCCATACCACAGTGACCCACCTGCTAATAACAAGTCATCTATAAGCTCCCACAATTGAATCACCTTTCAAAAGCCCTACCTCTGAGGCACACCCTTTTGGAAGAACATGTAGATATGAACCATATTACTCTGGCAATGAGAGTAAGCTTAGAAGACATATAATATCATTGCTTTGCTCACAACAACGGCTGTACCAAATTTCACCTGTCAAGGGCCAGGAAAACTAATCCTAATGGGCGAGTTAATTGTATGTGTAAACTTTACTAGGATACTGAATGTCCTGATATCACATTAAACTTTATTTCTGTGTATTTTTGTGAGGGTATTTCCAGAAAAGATTACCATTTGAATTGATGGACCAAGTAGCGAAAATGATTCTTTCCAGTGTGGGTATGCACCAGCAAATGCACTGAGAGCTGAATAAATAGGAAAGCAGAGCAAGGTTGGATTTCTTCTCTATTTGAGCCCTGAGCTGGAGCATTGGTCTTGTTGTGCCTGTGGTACTCTTGGTTCTAACATCTTCAGACAGAATAGAATCTACACCACAGACTCTCTTAACCTCAAATCTTTGGACTACACTAACCAGCTTTCCTGAGTCTCCAGCTTCCATTATTGTGTATAATTATTTATAATACATCTGTTTTTCTGTCTCTCCTCTATGTGTGTGTGTGCATGTGTGTGTGAGTGAGTGTGTGTGTGTGTGTGTGTGTGTGTGTGTCTGGTTTGTGCATATGTATCTCTGTGGTTGGTTCCTTAGTGCCTTATATAATACAACTATTATGTGACTAGAAGTAGCAAACAAGAAACATTTGGTGAACTAGCGCTAGTAAACATATAAAACTACAGATCTTTACTATAAGAGCAAATTAGGAATCATGCAATACTTTATACTCTTTTACTTAGTGAAAAATTTAGAGCTACTATTTTCCGTAGAACAGTGTTTCAGTTAGAAATACTCATTTTTGTCATGGACTGATAATGCCATCCAAAAAGTTACCAAATAGTTTATGTGTGTGTTTGTGTGTGAGAGAGAGAAAGGAAGAGAGAGAGAGGGAGAGAAAGAGAGAGAGAGAGACAGAGACAGAGACAGAGACAGAGAAAGAATGAACCATTCCATTATTTTTGCATAATTTTACTTGAAAACACTATCCAAGTTATTTGCATTTGTTCTTAGGACATTGGTTTGATTTGACATGAGCTTGCTAATCTGAAACCTTCTTGGTCTTAGGGAATCAAAGAGAACATTCACATCAGAGAATCACCTCTGACAACAGTCAAAGTAGCCATCATTGAAAACATTCATTTTGTGCCACGTGTTATGCTAAGTCTGTTACATAATTAAATTATTTAATATCTATCACTTTTGAATTTTACTACAAAGAACTGGTAAATAGCCAACTCAAGACCTAAAGGCTGAAAGTTAGTAGATATGGGACTTACACCACATCTCTCACCATTCTGGATTCCAGTGTCATCTGTTTGTAACTGCAGTATATTTCATCATTTCCTTATATTTCCCATTCTTGGTGCCAAGTTGATAGCTATAATTAAAAAGCAAATTTTAGAAACTCAGATTTGCTGAAGACCTTTAATCTCTTTTTGTATAACTTACTTTGCAGAAGAAACAAGAAGGCTACATGAGGTTAAGACTGTTGATTAAGGTCACAGAGGTAACTATTAACAGATACAGAGTTGAGACATTGGCCTGCTAAAAATTCTGACTCTTTGTCCTTACAGGAACAGAGGAAAGTATGTCAGCCTGCAGCGACCTGGCCTATTTTCACTCATTTAGTGTCACATTAATTCATTCAGTAGATACTGGAGAATATTCTGCATTTTTAGCCCTTGGCTAGGTCATGAGGACACCACTCCAATCAGACATGTTCTCTACACTTATGGGCAAAGTTGTTAACTGTGTCACAAGATGAGTTAATGGTTTAAAACTTGGAGATGTTTTCTGTCCTTTAAGCCTTTCAGACTGTAAAATAAAACAGGTAATGTTAGCATCTTTCTATCTCTAAAAGCAGTTTATCCTCTGTTCTTCAAACAGCACAAAGTCTTGCTTAGAATACATAGTGTTGCTCAGGTTTGTTAGGCTGGTTAAATTCAACTGTTCATAGCTGTGCTGTAGGGGTTTGTGGATTTGAGCCAGTAACCCAGAAATGATAGAATTTACCTTGGACCTGGCCTAGTTACAACCTCTGACACCTCTTCTTTTCTCTAAAGATTTGATTTATTGTTGCACAACAGCCCTTTCTACATTTCCTTACTCAAAATAGGCCTGGTGGCTGCTCATGTACTTGCTGTTCCAAGACATTGGTTTCTGAATTTTTCTAATATTGAGCCTTCTATTTGTCTTAACTTCTCAGTTCAAGCAAACCTGACTCTCTCTTGCTATCAAATACCCTATTTGTTAGAGTAATTTCATGCTATTTATACAGAAAAAGCATGACATTTGGTTTTCACATTAAAAATAATGCTTTTATTCTTAGAAACCTGGAGATTGCAAAAATGTACCTTAGTCATTTGGAGGATTTTTCTCCTGAAGATAGTTCACTTTTAATCTACTTTCTAAAATTTTGTCTTATTATTTTGATCATACCTACAGAATTCAAAACAGATTGCTGTGTATTTTCTTCAAATGAAAAAAAAAAACTAAGCCATCTTCCAAACTAAGAAAAAAATATGCAAATGTAAAGTAAAAGAAGGAGGTTGTTAATGTTTAGTATACCATAAATATCTCCTTCAAATGTTTTGAACCATAAAAACAGATATATGCTAAAGTATACGATACATATTATAATATTTTAGATCTATCTACATATAACACAATATATCCTCCATAAATGTTCATCTGGTAAATAGTCTTCACTGAGTGAAGTAATCCACACAATGAGTGCTGTTGGGTTTTGCATCTAAACCAACCTTTTCCAACTTTGTGCCCTTCTTTATCTGCTGCTGGGGTGATGGTTGCTAACAGCAGATGGCTGTGACTTCTCCCCAAACTCAGCCTCAGCAGATAAGAGCTGTGACCAGCATCCTTCGTAAAGCTAGGCTAGAATAAGAAGCACCATGACCTTCTTCTCCACCTTGCTCTGCCCTGCTTTTCCTTCTCATGCCTTCTGACCTTACCCATATCAGGGGTCAAGGCTTCTTAGGTTTTCCTTTAGGTAGCTCTTACGAAACTGTGAATAACGTGGCTGAGGATGAGGTGATGGATTTTCTTTGTATTTCAGATTTGGGGGCAGAAAGAGCTTTAAGGAAGTGGACATGTGCTCAGTGGTTAAATACCAGCATATGCTGCTTCCATAACAAGGCCAAATTTCCAAACTAATCACAGTTATTGGTCAGATTTATACAATTCAGGACAACCAGTGGTTTACTCTTTAGTTTCTTCCTCTTCTATAAATAATATATTAAGATATTTCCCATCTAGGAAGTGGAGATTAGTTTTCCTGTGCCTGAGTATGGGATAGAGTTAGTATCACACTTCTAAAGGCTAGGTATGAAAAGGAAGAAAGAATACAGTGGAGAAATCTAGAATTTACTTCAGGAGGGGGAAAGCAAGAGTGAGACTGTGAGACAGAGATAGAGACAGAGACTCAAAGAAACAGGAAGCATGACAACAGTATGGCGAGTTATAGCTGCTAAGATGTCACTACCTTAATCAAGTGATCAAATTTAAAGTACTTAGTGATAACTTACAATTTATGATGACAGAAGTTGTCATCTGATATATGCATAGCTTAGCTCTATGGTAGCTTCCCAATCTAACAGGTAACACTAGGTTAATCCTGTGAGAATATTAGACAACCAAAGTTGAAGAACATTTGACAAAATAATTGATCACTATTTTCCAAAACTGTCAATATCATTGGAAACAAGGAAAGATGGACAAATTGTCACATGAGGTGTGATGGAACATCCTGCATGGGATCCCAGTACACAGAGAAAAAACAGAAAAGTTAAAGTGTGTGTATTGGTTACCTTTCTCATTGCCGGAACAAAACATCTGAGGACTACAGTTTAAAGGAGAGGAGGTTGGTACAGTGGCACACCTGTATTCCCAGCACTCAGAGAGCTAAATCAGATGGACTGTCAGTTTGAGCCAGACGGGGCAACACCATGCCTGAAAGTGCAAAGAGGCCCTGGGTTCAATCCCCAATACTGCCAAGAGCAATGAAGAAGGAGGGATGCAAGGGAGTGAGCGAAGAGGGGTGAGAGAGAGAGAAAAAGAGAGAGGCTGATTTGTTTCCATTTTGATAGATTTTAGGCTCACAGTGTGAGAGCTTTCTGTCCATGATGCGAGGGCCCCAAGGCAAAAACAAAGCGAAAGGAAGGAAACAATGGATTAAGGATCTCACTGCAAGGCAGCTGGAAAGGACAAACAGGAGAACCGTTCCAGGGAAGGAAGGGCAGGGTCCAGGCACAAATACGGAGGTCAGATTTCATGGGACGTTCAGATGTTTTTTAATAATTCCCTAGGTGGCTCTCAAGCCGATAAGCTTCACAATCAAGATTAATTGTTATGCTATGCAATTAAGTTTTTAGTATTGAATCAATATTAATTTCTTAATCTTGATAAATGTACTATGGTTATGTAAAATAACAGAGGAAGATGGTTAAAGGTTTTATGAAAAACCTCTGTATTATCTTTGCAATACTTTTGAAACATCTGAATTTAATCCAAACTTAAAAATTACTAAATGAAGATGTGTAGAAATTGTCACAACACAGACTATTGTATATCTAAAAATCAATGACTGACAGAAAGCAGCAGGACCAATATAATGGTTTAATCTGAAACATAGTTGGATTTAATATATATGCTCAAAAGAAGGATTATCATAACAATTCAGTAAAAATTATTTTAAATCTTTTAAAATCATTTAATCATCCAAGACAAATTTTAGGATGTACTATATGCCCAACCCTGGAAATAAACAGCCTTAAAGTGAAGGAGGCTAACGCAAGAAGACCATAATTTCAAGTAATGCCTGAGATCCTCTGTTATCTTTAGCAAGACCTTATCTCAAAAACCAGAACATGCAAATGGATGGCAGTTTAACTCAGTCGGAGAATGCCCTGGAGTCGGAGTCTAATCTCCCGTATCAAAAACAAACCAACTAACCAACCAAATAAACAAAGACTATTGATCAAGATAACATCTGGACCCGCCCCCACCCATAGCATCACGACAGGGTGGAGCCGGGTGGTCCACTGTGAGCATATGTGCTCCCACCTCCAACCATGGCAGTTTGTATACACCCATGTATGTTATAGTATAGTCTGAGGCAGCTACATGTCTTCCAAAGGTGAAAGTCCAGGGGTATAGATAAACCCAGGAGTACAGTTATTATCACAGGGAAGACGACTGATTGAGTGGTAGGGCAACGGAGATGAGGGAGGAGAAAAACTGAATGATCAAATGGGCCATCATCTGTGTAACTGAGTAACAAAGGTCAAGGTAACATTATGTAGGACAGCATCCAGAGCTAATTCCCTTCTGTGTTCTCTATAATTCTGTATTTCCTGAATCGTTTTTGTATTAACAGAAGTGAAGATAACTTTATATTATACAGCATCCAGTGCAAATTCCCTACTACCTTCTCTATAATTTGGTATTTCCTTTAATGTTTTTGTGTTAACTAATGTGAAGATAACTATGTAATACAACATCCAGTGCTAATTCCCTACTATATTCTGTATAACTTCGTATTTTCTGTATTGTTTATGGCTTTTCTGGTTCATATGTCTCCATTCTTTTGTCTTTAAAATAAAATTAAAAAAAAAAAGATAACATCTGAGAGACACTGCCTATCCAAGCCCAAAGCTTTGCTTACTTTGAATAATTTAACTATTTTGTGCCTTAGTTTATTTGAGTGTAAAAGAAAAACATAAGAATCACACTTAATTTTATTGTTATAAGATTAAGAGATAATGCATGTTGTTGAGATTTGCAAAGAACCATAGAGTACAGTGCATTAAGGTGTGAGTACTTAAAGTAGTAGCCTCAGAAGCAAGGACTTTGATCTCCCAACTGCACCCTCTTGTCTCTCTCTCCCTCTTAAAGTATAAGGAAAGAATTTCTCAAATTTCCTTATTTTATTAAGATAGTCTCCTACAATGGAAAGCAATTGTCATAGAACCCCTACCTGGAATCTTTTTTTTTTTTTTTTTTTTTTTTTTTTTGAGAGAGGGTCTCATTCTGTAGCCCAAGCTGGCCTTGAACTCACTATGTAGACCAGGCTCGGGCTCCGACTCTAGGCAGTCCTCTTGCTTCAGCCTCCTGAGTGCTGGGATTACAGTCATGTGCCATCACGCCTGGCTACCCTGAAATCTTTAATTAAAAAAAATTAACCTTATTACAAGGAAGGAGAGTGAAGGTTGATGCCCGCTTTGCCCAGCGCAGATAGCCTTTGGGAAAACTTATTATTTATTCTTCTGAAGACTACTCCCTGAGGTAATGAGACAGTCGTTATTCAATACGTTTTTCCTCTCTTCACTGTCTCATAATCTGTATTCATTTCACTCCAGAAACCCTGAGCCTTTACTGAGAGGGGGACACTCTCTGAACTTCAACCATTGTCCCATCTTCGAATCATAATTTTTTTTTTTCTGTTTTGAGACAGGGTCTCACTACAAAGTTCAGGCTGATCTTAAACTCACTTTATAACCCAGGCTGGCCTCGAACTCACAATGATCCTCCTAACTCAGCTTCCCGAGTGCTGGGATTACAGGTGTGTGCCATCTCACTGGGCTTGAATCATAATTTGTAAGGTTCCTGGGCACATGAGTATTAACAAATCTCTATGCCTTTTGCCTGTTAATCTTTTCACTGTCAATTTGTTCCAGAGGCTCAAATTATTGATCTTTCAGAGAGCAGAAGTGTCTTAGTTACTTTTCTTGTTGCTGAGACAAAATACCTGACACCCAAAGTTAAGGGAGGAAAGGTTTATTTAGTTCACAGTTTGTAGAGGTTTTAGTCCCTAACTGGCTGGCTCCAAGGCAGGGTGGCATAGGGCCGAGGGTCACTGCAGAGGAGAAACTGTTCACGGCAGGAAGAAAGTAGCAAAGCAAGCAAGAAACCTTAGCAGCTTTTTTTTTCCTGCACCTTTAATATTCTATTGTAATCAGTAACTGATTTAGTAATCACCCACCCTGAGTCCTAGCATTCTTCATTCTAACTTTGCACCATGAATCAATTATACACTCTCGATTCAGCCACTTCTGAAAAAACCACACCTAAGAGTGCATGAAGCTTTAGGAAGATAGGGAGAAACAAGCCACCACAAGAAGGAAAGTTTCAATATCTCTATAACATGCAACATTCAGTGTGGAGCCATGATCCATATGTTAGGTATTATATCATTATCACAAAAATTAATTTAGTGTCATTACTATCACCATTGTCAGCTGCTTTTATAGTAATTTTACCAACTATAAATTTACCCACTCTAACTCTCAACCTGCTGGATGGCCAGTGCAAGTTCCTGTTCTCTAAATAGTAGAATGTATTCTAGGAACAACAGAGGTTATAAGCAGGATATATTTATTGGGGAAAGAAAGCTTCTGTCTAGGGGAGACAAAAAATACCCCGAGTGGGTTGCAAAGGATGCCACTTTTCAAGGGAATTTTAAAGAGCAAAACCACAAGATGAGGCCAGTCTAAGATGGGAAAAACTATAATCAACTAATAGGATTATAAGTATACTCGCTTTGGGTAGCACCAGTCCAATGGGAAATAACAAAGTGGGTATGAGGTGGGACACAACTATAGGCAACCAATAAGATTACAAGTATAATCACTTAGGTAACATTGATGGGGATCAAATGGGGAAGCAAGTCCCATAGCAAGTGCACATAGGAGGAACAGGCGCTTTTCCTTGAGGGGGTGTTAGCGGCTCGTCCTAGGCTCTCTCCCAAGGTAACTGACATCTATTTAGAATCTCAATCACTGCAGTTCATCTTTAGAGGAAGTATGTGAGTATAGTGTTTTTTCTTTGTTCTTGAGATCTGGTCTTTAACAAATATGCCTCCCCACACTTACAGCATATTCTTATCTTCTGTACTGACTCTGGAGAGCCTAACCTGTCTGACTGCCCATATTTCTAGCTAACTTAGCTATCTATAAAGCATGCTCATGTATATTTGAGTATATATGTCAATCTGTATGTGTATGTATGCGGTTACTACATGGAACTTCAGCTTCACAACATAACAGTGTATACTTTTACATGTAAAAGTAAGTGCATTTCAATCTTCTTTGTGCAGAGGTACAATATACTTGGAGATAAGGAATCAATTAATAGTGTGAACATCACTTAATAGAATTTAAACCATCACAAAGAGTAATATGCTTTGGATCTCTGAATAGTATCATTAGAGTTCCATCAGAACCACTTTTAATACTAGCCTTGGGATTTTATTATGATGAGGCCATGGATAAAAACTGCATTTGGCATATTAAAATAGATGGGTAAAATGAGTTATGAGATTATATGAACAGCGAGTATTACTGGGGATCTGAAACCACATGGCCACGCCAACGAAGCCCGTCCCCTCTAGAAGTCAACGTTCTCCAATCTTGTTTCTTGCATTTTACCCTTTAAGGTAAGAATTGGATAAAACTGCTTTGGGCCATTTGTTTACTGTCATTAAAGTGAATTTTTGGAGACTGAAAGCTTCTCCCTTGTCCCTTCTGGACGAACCCACTTCATTTAAATGGTGAGTCATTTGCATATTCTAATGCCCTACAACCACAGATTTTGAGGATTTAGAGAAAAAGTTTGCAAATATGTCTGAACACATTGAGAATAAAAGCCTAGCACTGATACTTAGTAAATTAGGGATTCCCGAAGAAAAGGGAATATTTTCATTTTCAAACTAAACTACACTAGACAAAGGACTTAAACATAACCCTAAGTGTATAATTAATCAGTAATTCTGGTAGACAGTTAATAACTACTGTTAGAATCAGTTATCATAACCTCACAAAAGTCTTTTCTCTTGTATCACCACAATCATTTACCTTTTTCCTTTTATGAGAACATTTTCCCCTGGCAATAACTTATTTTTCTTTTCTTTTGGGTCTTTCACCTGTTGCTTTAACAATTATTAAAAACTCTCTTTTTAAAAAACACTTTTAAAACAAAATCCTTTTGACTTAGTTTGACAAATATGCCTGTTCGTTTGTCTTACAAACTGCAAATCTGTAAGTTCTATTTAGTCTCCACTCTTTAAAAAAATATGTCAATTACTAGTGTTTTTTCAGGGTCTATGTGCCTGTATTTCAAACAAAACCTATGAAACCATTGTGGACACAGACACTATATAAATATATATATCTGTACTGACTTCTTAACCAACTATTGTTAGAAAGGCAAAGTTAATGTTTAATATATCAGAAAAGGTAAAAAATATGCAGGCAACAGGATACGGTCTCGGCACATTTTATACATTTATAACAATAACAAGAACCTGAAATTGGGTTGTGGTTTTATTTTGTTTAGTTTTAAGACATTATAATCTAACATTCCAGTTAAAAGACAGATGTTCTGTAAATAGATTTAAAAAATTCAAGTTGGTGCCATTTGTTTCTAAGTGATAGAATTAAATTGCAAGGAAAAAGAAAATTTGAGTAGTGTGACTGACACAGAGACTACCACATGGACAGAAAATAAACTTCTAGGCCTTAACTTCTTACTCACTGAAAGTATAATTTGTATTTTTCATGTGAAGCAGTCCAGGACTTAAAAGTAATTTTTGCCAAACAACAAACTCTTTGGCAAACAAAATCTTTGACCTAAAATGCCCAACAGGTAACTAACAGTACAACAAAGCTTGATCTGCATTTGTTACCTCTAATCTTTGGGTCAGATTCTTTTGCATGACTCTGTATATAGGCACTGTAATCCCGGAGGGAGTGTCTGTCTGAAAGCTGGTAAAACATGGTTGATGAACCTTAAATTTTACATAACCTATGTTATTCCCCTTCAAGGCCAAGGACATTAAAGGAAGAGATTTATAGTCCCTCAACTATTCCCAGAAGTCTCAAGTTATCCCTTAAAAATAAGGTAATTTTTGGATTCCAGCAGAGCCTCCACAAAACCGAGACTTCCCCAGGCAGAAATAATCATCTCGGTGAGATCAAATTGTCCCCTTAAGCAATAAGGACTTTGAGATTCATCTTGCAAAAAAATAGACTGAGATAAATGACCAAACAGACTCTAGCCCACTATCTAATCCACAAAGGGTGTTCTTTTGTCAATGGACTAGTCTAATCCTGTTCATCAGAGCTGTGTCCTGTCCCCTTTAGCTCCTCAAGTGAAAATCAGCTCCTCACACTGGAGTCCTCTTCCTGTTTGCCTTACTTCCTAACTCTTCCTGGTAAATCTGCCCATGCCTTACACTAGGATGTATTGAATGCCTTTCTTGAAGGCAGGGGGATAAAGTGAGATCCCTGTCTCCTCTTTGAGGAACCTCTTTGAACCATGCCTGGTGACACTAGTAGTATTATGCAAATATTAGGGACCAGTACTAAAGGCACTATGCTGAGTATAGGAAGCCAGATTCCCCCTAAACTGTATATGAGCAATTTAACTTAAAAACCAAAGACAAATTTATGAGTTTATATGAAAACACTCCTCTTACCACAGGACCCTAGTATACTCCTCGTACAAGAATTACTTGATCCACTTGTTGACATCCCACGTACATTGTAGGTCTTTCCTGTTAGAATATTTGGGGAATAGAATCCAAAACTGCATTCTTAAGAAGAGCAACTCTTAATATAAAGTTTGCAAATGATTTTCCTGCAAGAAATTATGAAAGAAGAATGCCAAATAGTACATGGACAAACACTGGTACACAGGCTAGGTACAAAGTTCAGAGTAAATTAATTACAGCGGCATGCCCCGGCCCGAATTATGGCCATCCCAACTCTATTACACATGATTCTTAGTTGAGCTGTCTGGTCAGATTAAGAGATTCGTGTAATATATTGATTGTGACCCTTAGATCACATTGATCCTAGGTCAGTCCTATCTACTTCTGCTCTGAATTCCAGAAGTAATCGCGCCACCTTCCATTGCCAGGTTTATGCACCACACCCCATGCAGACCAGGAAGGAAGTTGAAGTGGGACATCTCGCAAGGAAATGCTTCTCAGAAAGAAGCAGGCTGTGCAGAAGGGAAGAGGAGAAAGATGGTGTAGACAAGAAACAGAAAAGGAGAGAAAATTGTCCGAAATATCTAGTTCCTGGCAGAGATACGAAACAAAAATCATTTAATTTTTAGTTAAGCAGCTTAATGTCAGGTAATCACGGATATGTGGACAAAAGCCCACTGATGTTAAGTGGAATTTAACTGAAACATGTGCCATCAAGAAAGACAGATGCACAGTTAGTGGTGTTTGTAAAGATTCCAAGGAACCTTATTATTATTATTAAGATCACTGATATTCTCAGAATATTAACATCACTTTGCTTTCGGTGCTATAAGGAAAGGATACCGTGATAAGGCTATGAAACTTCAGAATAGCCACGATAGTCTGATCTTTGCTTCTGATAAAAATATTATTTTGTAACCATACTTCCCAGGAGCCTTGTTATTTGACACTATTTTGTCTAAATTTGGTCCTTTTTTGATGACTGCCATAGGATGGATGGATACATGCTTCTTTATATATGTAACTGTTATTCAGTCACAAATTAAGATCAAAACTTAAGCAAACTCTTAAGAGCAAGATGACGGCTATGAGAGGAATAAGGTAATCCCTTGAATTTGTTAAATTTAGTTCATGGAATTCATTAAAAAGAAACATGAAGTGTTTCTCATCACTGCCTTTGAAGTCAACATTTCTCCAATCCACAATTCAAATATAAGCTTTCAATTCCTTAATAGATGGGTTCGTTAAAATAGATGAATGGACTGTCTTGTCCATTTTTGGTTTAGAAAGGGAACACAATTTTCAACATATATAGGAACAAAAATATATATCTGAACATTATTTCAAATTTTAACATGCTTATCAACAACCAGATCAACTTTCTAAGACCTGAAAATAGATAGCGGAGTGCTGGGTGATTCATAAAGTGCTTTCACAGGCCTAATTCCAAATATGAGCCAGAGACTGTAAGAATGTTCACTGTTCTGACTGACACTTGGGTTGCCCTGATGGAGATGAACGATGTGCAGCTTTTAGGCACTCTGTGCCTATTATACTTTTCCTCACTGAATAGCCGAAGAGATTAAAGGTAAAGGAAGAGAAAGGTTTGTAAGACCTTTGTAAGAAGGTCCAAAGTCCCTGATCTAAGATTGGAACCTGAGCACTGCTAATCACAAGTGATCTTTTACAGGACCACACTGGGTTTGGTCATCCACTGTGCTCACATCTACAGGATCTGAGATCATCCCTTCCTCTTCGTACCTCATCTTTCTTTTCTTATTCTGATCTCTCATAAGTCTCAATCTTCTTGAGTGGTTTCTTTACTTAGCTTTATGTATCACGGATGGATGACTGAGATTATAAAGTTCCTAAGAGTAATGAAGATAAGAATAGAACCATATTCTAGAAGAATATGAGCAGTGGATTTAGGAAAAAGGGGCCTTTTTTTCTCATTTCTTCACATAGCCAGCTATATGACTAGGGAAGACTACATAGAAAAATCATTGTGATACCTGTCTTCTTTCCTTCATAGAGTACGAATCAAATGAAACCATATTTTAATAGTTTATAAAGATAATAATGTCTTATATACACATTTTGTCTCAGTTAAATTCCTTTTTACTATTTGGACTATGAATAGCTAAATGAAGACCCAAATAACTTATCCTAGGTACAGAGCAGTATATAAATATATTCCCATTAACATCGCAGAAAACCAGGTTTGGAAGGAGCCTTAAATTACTTTAGTCCAACCACCACCGTTCCTTAGATACATTCAGCATACATGAAATTATATAACTAATGAAGGCATTTGACCTTATATCCAGACACACTACTCTAAGGTGAATTTATTTAATTATTATACATAGTAGTGCTATATTAAAATGGAAGTTTTGGAATCATGGAAAATCTGAATATATGTTCAGTATAGTTATAGCTTACTTGGGGATTAGGTTAAAGTCAATGCTAAGTTGCTCATAATGGCTTGGACCAAGGCTCCTGAGACTAAAGAGCCATAAATCAGTTTGTTTTGTTTCACTGCATTTACATTGTGGGTTACTAGAAGCAGAGGTTAGCCGTGGGACAGGGTAGAAGCTTGTGGGGTCTGGGGGCAAATAAAGAAATGGCTCCTCCTTTCTACAAACTTCACCAGGTGAATGTGCCTATGTTAAGTGTGGGTACGCGGAGACTTGATTGCACCTACATTTGTTTCTAAAGCCATTAAGGAGCACCAACTCGTAACACTGCGATCTGCTGCTCACCTCAGCAAGTGCACCTGCTCAGACTCATATGCCCTCTCTGCAGTTTTACAATCATGATTATTTTTTGAAAGCTTCAGCAACTTCACTCCGGTGGATCATGTTTGATCATTTTAACACCATGAACTTGGTCTTGCAATTCTTCCAAATTAGAACCAGGTCCCTCTCCTTTTTCTTGGTTACAATTCACCTTTAGTTCTCAAAATGTGGCAAGGGCTGTTGATGTACATATAAAGTCAGGACAGATTAAATGGAAGAAGGCCAGTGTGTGTGTGTGTGTGTGTGTGTGTGTGCGCGTGTGTGTGTGTGTGTGCGCGCGCGCAAGCGTGTGCATGTGTGTGTCACACGGTGCCTAAAGGAAAGAATGGTGAGTCGATATTTGTGGGAAAATTATGTACTCCAAGCTAGGATTCCTTGTTTGGGCAGGTTTTTCTATATTGTTTCCAGTTTAAAAAATAGCTTTCTCCTCTTTTAGGGTGTCAGGCATTTGTCCCAGGTATGAGAAACGGACCATGAATAGAACTTGCCACAGTAGATGGCACTTAGTATATTGTCTGTCAGGTTTGGTGTTTCATTTGTTGTTATGATTGGGAAAAATGGTTTTTAAATATCATTAAAAACACTAGAGAGAAAATTTGGAAGCATGTGAAGTGAGAGGTAAAATCTTTTCTCATTCATGTCATGAAATTAGTTGCATTTTTAAAAATGGGGCAGAATTATATTCTAGAACTATAGCATTTTAGGTACCGTGCTTTTCTTGACCAATCAGATCAGAAGGAGACACGGGAAGCGGAGCCAATTTGCAAACCTATATTGATGGCTCCTAGGGACCTCTTCTGTCCTCTTGTCCCTGCAGTGGGAATCTCTACCCAACAAAAACATAGTAATTTGGGAAAAATCGCTGACTAATCCTATCTCCTGTCACATACTTTTTATTTCCAACTTCTTTGCCTCATATCTGGGACAAGAAATCTAGTGCATTTAATTTGAACTTCAAAATTTCCCTTTGTCATAAACAGGCCAGGTGAAATTACAACCAGGTTTTAAAATGAGAACTAGGCCCAGATACGTTAAACGTCCAAGGTCATACAGCTGTCGTTACTGGTAGACAGAATATGGGCCAAGTCTTTGGAGTCTTGTTCCAGTGACTTATTTGTTTTTTAATCCCATCAGGCTGATGGGAACTTCCAAGAGTTTTGGTCTATGCTCTTGTGTAATGAGTAGTTCATAACTTAGGATGAAAGTACAACTCCTTCAATGAACTGCTCAGCACTGGACATGTCAAACTTGTGCTAAGTGTAACAATGCTTAGGGGATGAGGACAAGTCCAACCTCAAATCAAGTACGTTTATATATAAGAAAAAGGGGTTTGTATGTAAGAATCATATTAGTAGGGCAATATGCTTTGCTGATATAGTTAAAGGCCTCTAGGTAGTATTATGTGCACCTGATTACTTCTTGGAATCCCTAATAGTGCCCAATATTTGCTTAAGGAAAATATGTTTTCAAGGATAAATCCAATTGAAAAACCACAGGTCTTCTATTACAGGTCTGTCTATAAAGTCACCAGATCCTTAAATAAGATATTAAGGGGTTTTTTTAACTTTAGATATATCTTCAGCTCATTCATGAGAATTTAAACATATCAAAAAGTTATTTTGCCTGTTTCCATGATGCTGAATATAATCTCCTATAGAGAGAAAACACTAAGAAAATATTATTCATGGTTTTACTGAAGTTAAAACTTATTGAGCAAAAACACTTTCCAGTTCCATGGAGAAGCTGCAGTCAACAATTCATCCCTGTGAAGACACAAGGGAAAAGCATCTCTCAGCACAGGGACCACTCCTGCTCCTGCTCCTGCTGCTGCTCCTGCTCCTGCTGCTGCTCCTGCTCCTGCTGCTGCTCCTGCTTCTGATCCGCGTTGGGGCTGATGCAGGATAAAGGCAGGGTGTGCTCTGAGGACAGCATTGGTAGGCCGGTTCCTACCCAGAAGTTCAGGGAGAGCTGTGCTTCAGCAACAAACTTCACTGAGTCTACAGACAATGACTAATAGAATACAGGTGTCCTTGTGCATCTTTATGTACCTTACTGAGACATATGAAGGCCTAATTCCTTATTGATAATCCATGGTGTGCACCATTGCTGTGGCTAACACGATGACTTAGATATCACAAGTCCCAGAACTGTGTAGTGTACTACCTCTTTAACAGAATCGGAGTGAGAATAAAAAATCTGAAGCATTGTGTTGTGACTTCACCTTCCAAAACTCGCAGGCAATGACTACCTTAGAGTATTGGATAACATCATTAGCCATAAGCTTCAAGTGAAAGGTAGAAAGATAAATATAATCATATTATCTAGTCCTTTTATGTGTCTAAAAAAATCTCATTATATTCATCCTAACGGACACGCCAAAAAAATGAAATGAAAATTTGTATGAGCAATATTAAAGCATTGAGACAAATAAAAATTTTTAGGTAAAATAAATTAAATGTCAGGAATAAGATTTACCTCCAGAAAAGAAAACAGGTGGGTTCTTATAGTGATGTCAAGGAGATATTTTCTTATTAAGTGTCACACTTTTAATCAGAGGGTAGAGCTTCTTTCCCAAAAGTGGACTCTTCCTTACCCTTTTGTAGTTTGGATGCCTACCTTGATTATGTTTTCTTCTTTCCTCACCATTGGATTCTCTTAAATCCTCTCACACTGTAAGTACCACAGAACATATTTATATATATTCATGAACTTCATTTGTTCTATGACTCTGGACTAGACGTCCACATGTGTGTTTGTGTGGGAAAGATGGCCATAGTCATGCTTATTACCAGAAGCAGAGTTTGCAAACAAAGGCAAAATTTGCCAAATGCTTCTGTTTGGGAAGCAAATTGTTTGCAAATCACAAAATTCATGAACTGAGGTACCACTGTACATACAGGAAACACTAGATAGTCTAGGAAGTATATCATATAATATATATTTATATATATTAATATAGGAATATCTATGTGACAGGATGCTAAGAGACAGGATCAGCTTCTGGAATAAATGTCACTAGACATCTCCTTTCTGTGGATATCTCAAGCCTATCATGCTCTTTTATATCTTTTCATTGTCCCCAATTCTATAAGCATTACTATAAATCAGATGCACATTAAGTAATTCACTAAGTAACTTGATGTGTAGCTCACTTATAGAAACATTTGTCAAAGTAAATCAGAATCACAATACAATGCACCCTAAGTGCCATAGTTTTATTGTAAGCAAGGTAAATAATATTTACCATTTAGAAAGTTTTTCTTTTTATTTAGAAAAGAAAATAGCCACCAGTTGCTTGGAGAATCCTTTCTAATTAGTAGATAACACTTAAGACTTATGATGAATTCTGAACAGTAAAAATACAGATTTCACTTGGCTGAGGATTAGAGACAGTATTGAAATGCCAGCTCTTGGTGAGTGCCTTTTTTGGGAGGCCAACTCTATAGATTATGCTTTTCTTAGATTTGACACCATCTTTTCCTAACGATGACATTTTATAGGCCACAGGATTTACTCTAAAGTGAATTCATTGTTTTACTTGCAGATGCTAAAAGGAAGAAAATTATCCACATTGTCAAACAAAGAATAGTCCATTAAACAGCAATATTAATTTATGGACATACTTTCCACTGCTGTAATTAGTGGTGAGAATTATCTCCTTAGAAATGAGGTTCTCCAACCCCACAGTTATGAGTGTCCTTGAAGGGTAATATTTATTACAAATTTAAAAATTACAACAGTAAATGACTGGAGTTGTGGATTTAAAAAAAAATTGTTGTAGTTTGAAGTTAACTGCTTAAGAATTAAACTTTATGTAGGATGCTAAAGCCAAGTTCAAATTTAGTAAAATGCAAGCATTTTTCTCTCTGGCAAGTTTGAAAATGAGAAGGCAGGCTATAGAGATTTTTTTTAAAGTATCTTTTTCCTGTATAGAGAACCTAGGATATTATGGGTAATTGGACAGGTTTGGTGGTTTTATTATATTCTATAAAATAGTTTATTTTGATTTGATTCATATTTTTAAACTAGCAATCAAGGAATTCAAATAGTGTAAAGATTTGAACCATATGATCTCAGCCTTCAAATTACTCAGTTTCCATAACATTCAAGTCTACAGATACTCTGCACATGACAGGTCCCTGAGTTCGAATTCAAAGAGTCATAAATATTTGATCATCAAATTAGTAGACTTCCTTTGAGGCCTGATGAAAAAGAAATAACAATTATTAAACTTCCAAAACACACTCCACTGGGTAAGTTTGCCTTTTCATAAGGCATATTGACATGTACAGTAGGAATGAATAGCTCCATTTCTGTATTGGAAAAGATTTTAGTTGATTCATGTAAGTTCAGTGTGTTGTGCTTTTTAAATATATCCCCAATTAAAATGCTCTCTGTTGTTTGAAATCTGCTGGATGCATTTCATCTTAATGTCTGCGTAGTTTCTAGTAAACTGTGGCCACTCAATGATAGGAGCAGCACATGCAGTTTGCCAGTTGCTTATTTCATAGTATTTCCCCAACAGACCTAGTTCTATATTGAACTGATGTGCATGCTTTGTCAAAATGTTAGGCCACATTTTATTTTGCATCTGGGACAGTCACTGGGCAGACTTCCCAGCACCCTCTATTTCCTCTTCCTCCTACCCTCTTTCTTTTTTCCTTCCTTTTTTCCATTGAAATAAAAGACAAACTACTAAGATGTACTCTTTTACTGTTATAATTTCTGATATTATAAGTGGGACTTTCCTTGCATATTCAATATTGTTGGTAAGATCTTTTCAATGATAAAACTCTTCCAACCAGATTTACCAGGACTGACTTCAGAGTCAGGATGGCACTAGGAATAAGGTATTGAGCTGGAAATGGAATGCTTACAAAAGACAACTTCTCCTCCAATCCCAAACACAGCCTATTGGATTTACTATTTTTCAATGATGCAGAGTTTTACTGTTTTATTTAGTTAAGTAAATAAAATTAATTTAAGATAATCAAAATACCCAACTGTAATGTATATTTACAACAGATACTGGGGAATATTTTATACAGTTTTTAAATTCACATAAACTTGTACTTAATGCAATACAGGAATTTTCAGTCCATCAATAGCAACCAAGCCCCACCCTATATACTTCCTCTTTCTCCTGGACCTGATGTTGCACACTTTGCTTTTTTCCCTTCAAGTATATGACTCCTTGCCCTTCCTCTGTCTCCTCTGAGATCTTCCCCAAGCATTCTTTCTGCCAAAAATGCTCTTCCCTTGACTATATGTGGCTAACACATTTATCTCTGTCTAGTTTGTCCTCATCTTGTACCTCGACCATCTGTGCAGCACTAAAATCTGTCCCCTCTCCAACCATACACTACTGTTTTCTTTCATTGTCCTATTCTCTATTGTACTTATTATCTTACATCCCAGAGACTTAATTATTACACTTACCATGTATTTTTTAAATGTACATCCTAAAGTGTAATGTCCATCAGGATAGGAATATTTGTCTTTAGGGGTCCCTGAGAGATTTGAACCAGTTTAGGACAGTGCCTGGGGTGCTCTAAGAGCCCAATAAATATTTGCTGAGAGAACAAATCATTTTGTAAGTCCTGGTTGATCTTTTAGATTTGTCTGTTTTGCAAAGCAGTTCGAGAAATGGTCACAAAACTACTCTTAATTATCTTAAAGAGTGAGATTGTAAAGTGTAGACTTAAAAGAAGCAAAATAATTACTGAAGACTACAGACTCTTTACTTCCACCATGATGTTGATGTAGGGGAAAGAAACTCCCAACCTGAATGATATCTGGGATGAGTTCATGTTCTCTAAAATCTTGAAGACTGAATTTTAGGAACAATGGAGGTTAAGAGAAGAATATATTTATTGAACAGCAATCTTACATATAATTTATGGAGGACAAAATGGACTTCTTTAAAGAGATGGAGAAAGTGACCAAATATGAGCTAAGGAAAGGTTGCTCTACTAAAATTTAAAACATTATGAAAGTCAGGTCAAGAATCTATGACAGCATTTTTTCTCTGAACTCATCCTTTATTTGCATCATACAAAGCATATAAGTCATTTACTCTCCCCCAGTGGATCACAGAGATATGTGTAGAACATAAAAGGAAATCTGTTAGTAAGTCCCTCCTGGAAAAAATGGGAAGGGCAAAAGCTTAGCTTTTTCAGAATTAATTTGATAAGGAGAGCTCTCTGGGAAACTTCCAATGGCTCAACACAGAAGAAAACAGAACTGCAAAGTGTAGAGGGAATTCTCAATGTAAATTAATAGGTTGATGGTAATAAGATGCAGTGCTAATTCCTTCTTTACTAATTGCTAATATAATCATAATACAGTAAGACAATTTGGGAACACATGCAAGTACACAAAAGAAAAGGGACAGTCTGTTTATTATTAATTATATCAGTGTGAGTGAAATTGGCAGTAATCAGGATGAAGGAAAACTCTTATGCTCTTTTCATAGTTGTTTTCCTGAGGGAATTGTTTCATTTTCAAAAATAAATTCTTAAAAAAAGAAAAACACAGTTTGTACTTTGAAATCAGGTGCAATTATCCTATTAGCAATTGAAATCTTCTTCAATTTAGGAGAGGCTTAATTTAAACTCCTTGGATCTAAAGTAATTGCATTGACTATTTGCTGGTAACTAGACTGCATTTACTGAGGTGGTCAGTTCTCCAGGTCTGCAATCATAATCTCCAGTTGAATACAATCAGGGATCATCTATTGAAAATCCTGGGTTTAAGATTACTTTTCTGAATTTAAAGAAGGTGTAAATAGAGTTTAAAAATCACTCCAGTTTCCTTAGTGTGGTGATTGGAATTAAGTGGGTTCTTTAATAAAAATATCTTTATGAAAAAGATATTTTTTATCTTTTTCATAAATACATTTTTATTTTCAACTGTAATGATCTCAGATGAAATAGACAGTTCATAAATGCCACTTGAAGATTATGGCAGGCAATAAGTAGAGGGAATGGGAGCATTGTTTCTTGCATAATGGGTTGTTATTTATTCATAATTTATTCAATGCCCCACTTTTCAACCAATTATAAAGAAGAAAGAACCCATAAAATAAGTCATATTGAAATATCACTGACTAATATTATCTTCGAATTTTGCATTACCTTTTAAAAGACCATGTATTTTGAGACAAGATGCCTACTGGTGTAGAACTTTTAATTTAAATAAAATGTCTCTAGATATTAGTAATAAAAGATGCATTTGTACAAATGCTATCTTTCAAATCAAATCCCAGGGGACAATTTCTGTGATATCTGTAATGAGTGTCCTGCCTGCAGAAGAAAATGAAGCTTCCTAGTGGTTCTTCATAAGCTAGAGTAAAGACACTTCAAGCTGCCTTTCCTACCAAAAGCAGCTGACTACAAGGCTGTCATGTGAACATTTGTCCCCTCCTAACTTGAAAGTAGCAGAGAGATAGCCAAGAGGGAAGAACATGGGCCAGCAATGTCTTAACCTTGTTCATGGACTCCTAAGAATGCTTACATTTGGCCCTTGAGACATTAACTAATTAATAGACCCTTACTTAGCTCCTAGACCGACTACTTTGTAGTGCCCATAAAAGGCAGATCCAAATATGCACCTAACCAGGGTTCTCGCTTCATAAAACAAAAATATAAACATTTCCCATAGGATTTACACAATACTAAATCTCTTCATATTCAAAACATCTATACTATAATCCAATATTTATAGCATAGGAAAAAATTTAACTCATTGAGAAAAATAAAATGAGTAAGTGTTACTAACAACATGGTACATGTGTTGGAATTATCTATCAAAGACTTTTAAAGTGCCGTTAGTTAAGGGCTAATTCTTCCAAAACAAATAGAAAGTTTTGGCAAAGAAATAGAGAATATAAAGAACTAAATTAAAGTTTTGCAACTGGAAAATATAATAGAAAACAGGCTCCACAGCAGAGCACAATTGATGAAAAAGAATCATTGGAATTTAAAATAAATAAATAAATAGAAATGATTCAAGTGAACAACAGAGAAAAAATCGTAAAGTTTTTTTTAAGACTGAAACTTGGGCACCTATGGAACAATATCAAAGAGTGTAAAGTGTATGTGTTTGGAGCTGAAGAACACAGGCAACCGCTACAACCCAGAAATGGCAAGAAAGGGATTTTCCCCTGGACAGTCCAAAGGGACTACTGCCATGGTGACACCTTGATTTTAACCCAGTGGAGGTGAATTTGGACTTTTGACTTGAAAAACTGATAGGTAATAAAATCTGTGCTGTTTTAAACCATGAAGTTTGTGGTAATTTTCTGTAACAGCTATCTGAAACAAATACAGTTGCATATTGTATTTTATTTATGTGTTACTGCAAACAACAAAACCATACTGATAAAGAGTATGAGATGTGATTAAAAAAATTTTATGTGCTTAATTTAAGAAATTTACTGCAGTGAAAGACATTACCATGAATCTCCCTCAAAATACTCCACCTTGCTTCAAACACATTTATTCCATCAGTCTTCATGCATTCTAAAAATAGTGCTAAAAGTTCCTTTTCATGAGGGTTTTTCAATGTGCTGTTCTGACTGTTTCGATGTCCTGAACTGATTAAAAATGTTTGTGGTCAATTTGACTTTGGGGAAGAACCAAAAGGTTCACTGTATCTGGTAATTAGGTGAATGGAAATGCCCCAAGGTATTTTTATGAGTGCCTTTCCATTGGCTGGCACTCAGCAGCAGCCTTGACTTTATTTTGGTTTATACTTTATAAAGACATGAAAGACGATTTCCAGGACTGCTTCAGAAAGCAGCAAGAGTGATGTGATGAGTGTGTTCAAGACAAGGGAACATCTTCATGGGAGTTAGTGGCAGTGTGCCTTTTACTGTCCTGAGTTCTCAAAACTTCAAACATTCACTGTATTTTTCTGTCACCCATTGTACATACACCATTTGCTAACAGGTTGAGCTAGAGGCAGTGTGTGTGTTTGCAAGGGAATAACACTAGGGAGTTTTCTTGAACTGCTCCAAGCATTCTGTTTCCCCAGTGTGGTATCTATGACACACACGTATGTGAACATTAAAATCATAGACATCTGTTGACAGTCACATTGGTTTGGGTGTGGTCTGTGTGTGTCTCTCCAGGGTTCATGTGTTTGAAGCTTGCTCCCAGTGGATTGGTGTTGGAAAGTGGTAGATGTTTTATGAGGCTGAGCTTAACGCAGGCAAATCCGGTCTGTCCTCTGGCTTCCCGTCTTGCCAGGTGGTTCCTCTCAGACATGCTCCTACCATGGTGCCATCTGCCTCCAGGGCCTCATTATAGGCCAAAGAAATAGAATCATCCAATCTTGAACTTTCCATCTCCAAAACAATGAACTAAACAAACTTCTTTTCTTTACAGAATACCCAGCCCCCAGTGTTTTGTTAGAGCCACAGAAAATGGTAGAACAAATATTCTGAAATACGAGTATGAATGACTTAGGGTAACATCAATATGAAGAATTCGGAACAAAGAGATTGGTAGAAACCAACCCTTTAAAGATATAAAGGCTGTGTCAATCATTAGTCCTGATATATCAATTTAAGTGAGATAAGATTTGCTTAGCAGATTAGTAAAATACATTCCTAAATGTGTCTGGTTGGTTATGAAGGCACTGCCTTGGGTCCTATATGAGGACCCTCCCCCAGTGCTCTCTGACACTGTTCTCCTGCTCTGACCCTCACCCTTCCTGCCTCGCAGCCGGGAGGCTGAGTTCCCCCAAAGTGTGAGCTGGGTTAAACCTTTCCTCCTATGAGAAAACAAAGAGCAAACAAGAAACAACTACAGAACACTTCATGAATTTGCACGTCACTCCCAATGAGAGCCACACTAATATCTGTATCATTTGAATTTCAGTATACATGCTGCTACAGTGGTCACTTAGAAGTAATGTTTTATTACTGTGTATTCTCACCAGGTTTATTAGCCTTGCGAGGACAGAGGAAATGTTTAATTACAATTGCGTTTCCTAAACTTATTTTCATCAAATACTTGATGTTTTGCAGAATATTACCGCACAGATTTTGTCTGGCAAGCTTGACATAGGACAGCCTGCCCACTGGTTCTCAACTCTTGTTTTGGGGACACACTGAGAGTATCAGTGACACTCTTGAAGGGGTTTGAACTGTACCCACTGTTTTCGTACAACATACTTTTTGACCTTTTAATTCCATCTGTTTATCTGGGTGCAGCTATTTGCAAATCCTGTAGTCACTGCTTTCATTCTCCAAAGCCCATGCTCTCTTTGGCTTGGCATCTAGGTGGTCCTTTTCATGCCTGGTGTGAATATTGATCACTTTGTATTATACTGTCGCACTCTCCATAATACCCCACAGTTTAAATCAACTGAACATTCCATCTGACTGCTGTCCCAAGAACTCTGCAGCTGGGGCAGAAGGAAAGCTGGAACATAACTGAAAATGTCACACAGGTGAAGTGGTTGTGCTCCATGGCATTATAATGCAAAATTTCAGGGCATATATTAAAAGAATACATTGAAACACTTTAAAATATGACCAACATAGTATTCATAAAGAGAATTTTATAAATCTTAAATCTTCTATATCTCCGCCATTTTGATGTTATAGAATCTGAAGCATTTGTCAGAAGCAAATTTACAGGTATAAAATCTTTATCATATTAGCATGGAGGGAAATAGAAATTAGTTTTAAGATTACAATTATGAGTGAAGTATAGACTCTTACTCCAGATTCATCTCCAGATTCATTTGACAGGACTTAAATGCAAATGCTCACTGGCTTCTAATTGCAGGAGAATATATATTGCATATTTTATCATTATTTAATAATATAAACCTGTCCTCAGTACTGTAGATTAAATAGAAGAGGTTTATAAAAAATAAGTTTAGATTTTCTTAACATAAGGGACATTACCTTGAATGTGTTACAGTGCTTTTCTATGTCTCACACGCTCCCTCTAGCTCATGATAACTTCTTTAAGGGGAGACATCACGTTTTGCAGTTGTTCAGTAATTTTTCACACAATGCAAAGTGCAGTGCACATAGTAGGTGTTTATAAATCTTACCAGAACCCTGCTGCCTGCCTGTGACCTCATCTTCCTTGGCCTGGAAATCTTTCTGGTGCTGCTCTTCATGTGTGCCTACATCGCTTCTTCAGTCTCTACTCAAGCTCCCCTAGCACCGCGTCCTGCTTTCTTTTTCTTCATGTAGAAAATGAAGCTATGCTTTATAAAACAAACAGACTGAGGAAATGTGAGAAATTGTAGCAGAATTTTAAATACAAGTATAATTTTTATTGGTGAGAAATATATATTCTTTGTGAAAAGTTAGTAATGTATGAACAAATGAGACATTATTTATATCCTGCAACAATGAACACACTGAACTGTGTTCAATTTAACACTTTCCAGGGATTTCTTTATGAATGTTAACTTATTTTTTGTTTTTGTTTCTAAAGGTTATTACATGAGTAAAACATATATCATTAAGTTTCAATGTAAGTTACAGTGGAAGAGGATACTATTAATTTTAACTATTGGGAAGTAGAAAAGTTTGGAAAGTTTATGTATTATCAAGAAAGAATTAGAAATGGTATATTAATTCTATCAATATAAAGCCATGTCTATAAAAAAGTAAAAATAACATCAAATTTTTCCTTTAACTTTTAATTGACAACTAAGTTTCTATGTATTCATTATATGTATATTGTTTCAAAATCTGCATGCACATGGAATGTCTAAATAATTACTGTGTTTGTTGTCTTACATATTTATCCTTTTTGGTTTTTGTGTTGAGAACACTTAAATCAAAAATTTCAATAATGCATTATTATTAAGAAAACTAGATGTTTTAATTGTTATTTAATTGGTATGACTGTTTACATATATGTTTTATAATTTTGTTTTCAAGCTAAGCATGGTGATACATGCTTGGAATACCAATACTCTCAAAGGCTGAGGCAGGAAAATCATAAGTTTGAACTCACTCTGGGGAGCTTAACTAGACCATATCTCAAAACTTCAAAAAGGGGGAAGGGAAGGTGATGTAGCTTAGTGTGAAGGTTTCTTTGTTCAAACTAAAAAACCACAAAAATAAAACAAAGAAATAAGCATTGGTTAACTAAATAATAAAACATTTGAAATAAAATAGAATTTCATCATAGGTGTATCTCTTCTGCCAAGTGTGGGTTAATACTTTTAATTTTAAAAGCCCCTAGTGTTCTTTTACCTGCATAGCTACAAGATCAGCAGAGGTGACAGGATTCTCAGCAAAGTGGAATGAACACAGATGGGCATACTAATGTTTTAATGAAAAGATTATTCCCGACTTGGCATTGGTTTTAGAAGTTTGCAGTTCTTGCTAAGATGAGAGAACAGTGCTGATGATTTTGCCCTAGTTGGAGCTGACAGTCACTTTTGGATTTCCCTCATTGAATTCCTTTTTACTCTAATTTACTCCAGCATCTAACGTCGGTGCCAAAGCCTAATACCTTCCTTGTAAGAATTAAGAACAATGCATGTAGACAGTTTAGAACACAGGGACTAATCCTGTGCTTTAATTTGCAAATTATGTTTTACCATTTGTTGATACATTAAGCTAAATTTGATTCTTTCCTACATAGGTCTCATCCACGCAAATCCTCAAACACAAGTTCTCAGCAGTGACTTGTGATTCACGTGGAATACTGGCTACTATGCCATGGCTTTCAGATAGCTAGGTGGCATAGACCGTTCATGTATTTTCTGGAACTGGGCATCCGAGGTAATAGTATTTGTTTTCATACAGAGGCATGCAGTTCAGCAAGACAAAATGTAATACTTTTAATCATCCTTCAAAATATAAAATGTGCAAGATTTCTGTCACTGTATATATCATACACGCATATACATGTACATCTATGTGCACATATTTATATACATACAGTTATCCATGCAATTTCCTTCATTATAATCATTCTGTTGCTTTATATTTAGCCTATTTTTAAAATTTAAATTTCCTTATGTATTTGAATTGTCACAGCTGCTAATAATCTTCATTTTGAAAATAAAAAATTATTTTATAGAACCATTTATACTTTCTAGTCATTCCTCTATTAAATTAAAATTCTCAAAATCATTTTAATAGTAACAACCAATCATAATGTTACTGTAAAATAGGAATTCTTGTCAAGGGGTCCCTGATAGAACTCAGAATTTGTGAAACTGGGTTGTAAAATACAGGAAAGTACAAATTTTCACTATGCGCTTCACATATGCGTAGGCTGCAAACCATAGCCGTGTTGTCAGTCCTATGACTATGTCACTAACAGAGCTCAACAACATTTTTGCATTGTTATAAATTTTGCAGATACCTTAAAATCTTGTCTCTTCAAGCCACCATTAAATATTGTCTTAATATGTTATTAAAGGGAAATTTGCATACTACATTTAAAATATATTCTAGTCATCTTTTGATAATTATATTTCAGAATAATTGTGTCCTTTGTAAGCCTAGGTTTAGTTCATGTGCTTAGAATCATTCTGAGAAGAGAAAAAGAAAACAAGAAATAGAAAATGTCACCCTAAAGCAATATTCTTTTATCTAGAGATTGTATTTATAACTCAAAACGATGTGCATATATTTCTTTGCTTTCATATAATCATTTATTTTAGTGGAAGAAAACTTGGAAATGTTTATTTTCCAATTGCTAAATTATTTCTTTAGTCAGTGTTTCTTAAAATCATACTTCTCGCAAACATATGCACATTTTATCTTTTCACATAGCTAAAAAGAGCACAAAATGATTTGAAATGATCTATTAAGGATATGTTACACCCACCACTCTGTTTACATAAACTTAAAAATACAAAATAGCACTGTATAAATTGCATATGTTATGTGGATTGAAAATCTGGGCAAAATATTCAATAGCAAAATTTTAAACATTATTTGCTCTTCTTTACTTAGACTTAAAGTTTCAGAGTCTATTATTGCAATAATATACAATTGTTATCGCTACAACCAACCAATTTACCTTTTCTGCATGTTGAAATAGCAGGCAGCATTTTAAACATAGTATCAGGGGGGATTTCTATAGAAATGCAATGACTGCAGAGATACCAGGTGCTTTAATTCATCTTTAGAACTATCCATGTGATATTTCCTACTAATGTAGCTATCCTTGGATCAGTATGTGAATAAGAAGGATTATGCTCCTGCTGAACAAATTATGTTTTCATACATGCTTCTGTAAGAACTGATAATCAGAATTCAGACTTTCAAAAGAACAGTATGATACTTTAAAAAGTATGTATTAAAAAGAAAAGTCAAAACACAAAGAATTTGATTTAGTATTATTTTAACACAACCTTCTCTGATCTATGATCCCGCAAAGAAATCAGTGTAGAGAAATTATGTGGACATAAAATTTTATATAGCCCAGCCTAGTTTCTTTTTTTAACTCCTCACCCTGTGTAGTGCCTAGGAGAATAGCAATATTTTATGTATTGCTAATAATTTATGCCATTCATTCTTAATTATAAAGACTCAGACCTGATTACTGTCTTTCTTTTGGGTTTAAGTCTGAGTCAGAATGTTGAGTCCTTATAGTACATTATATATTATGATATTTTATTGGTAACCTGTTCCTAGGACCATGAAGAAGTGAGACAAAGAAGGAAGAAAAACAATGACCAGATTATATGGTGGGTCCATCCTTCTGGAACACGGTGGAAGGGTGTGGAAAATGTCTTTGAAGCTGAGATAGCAGTTTGTTAGCTTTCCTTCACTGGTGAGATACCTGAGAATAACAACTTCTAGGAGAGAAAATTTATTTTGGCTTATGGTTTCAGAAGGTACAGTCCATGATCAGTTGATTCTATTGCAGTAGGACTGAGGTGGGTGGAATATTACAACAGGAGAGCATGGTGGAGCAAAGCTTCTTACCCTGTGGCAGCCAGGACATAGAGCTCAAGAGAAAGAGAGAAAAAGAACTACCCGGGAATCAGGTATAATCTCCAAGATCAGGCCCCCATGTGTCATTCCAACTCATTGTTCTTGATCCCTATTTCCATCACTGCCAATAGTGCCATAAAATTGTGATCTCACCCATTAGTTTATCTGTGGATGAAGTCAGAGCCTTTAATATCTAATCAGCTCCCAAATGCTCATCAGCTGCCAACAAAGCTTTCTTTAATTTTTTAACTTTCATTTTTATTCGTACATGTTCATAGTACAGAATGATTACATTGCTTGTGGGAATTTGGCGCATGTACGTAACACATCTAATTCTTTTTTCATTGCCTTTTCTTTCGCTCCCATCCTTTATTTCTTGTCCCACTCGCTTTTGTAAATGAAGTAGTTGCCTGTTTCATATTATCTATCTTTTGTGTTGCTCTTTATTTATATTTTGGGTTGCCAACCAAGCTTCCAATATTACAAACTTTGGGGGAGGGAGTTCAGATAACAACAAGCTCTTCTCCAGCTGGCGCGCATCACTGGCTGAGAGCTGCCTTGCATTTTCCACTTTTTCTGTGTCCCATACGCAGATCCATGGGATAAGAGAAACTGTGAGGTGCAGAATGCCAGTTAGTGAAGTTTTTCACACATATGTGGCTGGTGACCACGGGAGCTAACTGTGCCTCCTGCAACACTCACACCCGGACATGGTGAAGAAGATTTCAGTATGATTTGCAAGGAGGAAACTCCATCAAGTTATAAGGAAATAATCTCAGAAATTCAAAGCAGACTTACCTAAAAATATAGAAAAATCAGTCTCCCAATGCTTCATAATGTTTTTGCTGCTATAATAATACTATAATCATTTAAATTTGTTCAACAGCACTGTGTATGCTCTTTAATAAAACTTTTAGAGAGGAGGTAGGTGGGAATTATGGGTAAAGTCCATGCAAAGGAAGGTAAAGAATAAAATTGCAATTATGAAAATAAAATGCACTCAGTCCTCCACCATATCTCACTGCAGAAGGCGTTAAGAAAAACCAAGGCCTGATATTTCATCCTTTACTCCCACCACACAGAAATCACACTGTGAAAAATGACAGTTATGTGTTTCATCAGAATTGAAATCATATGCAGTTTGCAGACATGCACTTATACTTTTGAAATAATTATAATTGGGGGAGTGAAAGAAATCATTCATTCTACAGCTTTAATTGGAAAATACTTCAAAATTAAAGTCAACTTTTCACTGTCAGATAATTGTTTTATTTCCCTCTAACTGTAAAACAAACTCTATAAAATCAGGATCCGTTGATGTACCCGCTCTTTACATGGTAGTTGGAAGAATGAATTTAATTGGATGCATTAAATGAAGTCACTTTTATAACCCAGTGGTTCTTAGTGGGAGCTGATCTTGTCCTTTGTCCCCAGACATTGAAAATGCCTAGAGCACTTTTTGGTTGTTATAGCAGAAGAGAAGGAGCTACTGGGTAGAAATCAGAGATGCTATTAAACATCCTACAATACATAGGAAAGTGTCTATAACCAAGCCAAAAGGTCAATAGCAGCAAGTCAAGAAACCCTACCATAATTATTAGCAGTGTTTTGTCATTTACATATTCTATCCACACTTACAAATCAGCAAGTTGGTTTTCTTGTTCCGTTACCAGTCTCACTTAACCAAACACATATTAGGATTTTGGTTTCCTCCAGAGTTATCAGACTTGGGGCCCTGCAGAAGCCAACCCTAGGACAAGGAACCTTAATGGGAAGGTTATTTGGCAGTTGGTTTCTGGGAGCACCAGTAGGAAGTTGGGCAGGTGGATAAGGAAAAGGCAACAGTCAGGCAATAATGTACCGTTATCAAAGTGTTTATGTCCGTAGGAAAGTGCAGCTGAGTGCTACCGTACAGTCTTGGGTGCTGGGAGAGCTGTTCAGTTATCCCAACAGAGAAATGAGGAAGCTGGGGTACACACTCACCCCTCCTTCATCACTGGGTGGTGCCTGCTCTCATGTCCTGTGGCTCATCCTCCACAAAGGGCAGGTATAGTCCATAGCTAGACAAAGGCCACAGGCAGGGAGCAGCAGATATTTATATTAAGGTGCCTCTGATGTGACACAGTGAGTGACAATAGGATGGGATGGGCACCGACGGCAGCACTCCATCATCCTGTCGTAGTTTTCTAATCACGTGTGTGTGGAGTAGAAGTTGCTGCTAGTGTGTTTTACTAAAGCTTTCATTATTTACTTACTTCTGAGACCCAGTAACGTCTTTAAATTGTTTAAAATTTTAACTGATACTTAAATACATAAAAGTTGTCATTACTGGGGTACAATGTAATGTTCCAATATATGTATGGAATGCATAATGTTTAAACAGGTTAAACATATTTATCTCTTCCAACAATCGTTATTTTCTCATCTTCAAAATTTTCAAGATCCTTTCTTCTAGCTCTTTGCAGTCCATTATTGTTGCTAACATCACTCTAGGGTGTTATCTTACGCCAGAACTTCTTGCTCCTATCTAACTCTTGGTACCCACGGATCAACTTTTCTTTACCCCCTTCCACCTCCCTCATATTCTCTCCACCTGTACTCAGAAAAGTGGGTATCATTCTACTCTCAACTATGATTCTACTCTCAACATCTGTAAGATCAAATTTTAAAATTCCACATACCAGTGAGATCATGCAGTACTTAGCATTCCGGGTCTTGTTTATTATTATTTTTTAATATGTTAATCTCCACTTCTGTCTAGTCACTTCATTCTTTCTATGGCTGAATACTATTTCATTGTGTTTATCTACTATGCTTTCATTATCTATTCATCAGTTGATGAACACTTAGTCTGTTTCCATTTATTACTATTGTTAAGTGCAGATGTTTGTCAGACATAGCTATCTCAGGTCTTGTAGGCGTATACCCAGTAGTAGGGTTTATGGATCACATAGTAGTTCAATTTTTAATTTTTGGGTGTGTCCCATTCTATTTTCTATGAAGTCTGTAGTGATTTACATTTTTACCAACACTGTGCGAGCATTCCCTTTTCTTCACTTTCTCCGCAGTACTTGTCGTTGGTCTTTTTGATCATAGCTACTCTTACTAGAATGAAGTGACAGCTCACTGTGGTTTCGATGGGCATTTCCTTCATAACTAGTCATGCTGATCATGTTCGTGTACCAGCTGGCAGTTTCTAGTTTTTTGTTTGTCTGTTTGTTTTTGAGAAGTGTCTGCTGAGATCTGTTGCTTGTCTTTTAATTGTGTTGTTCTGCTTTGTTACTTCGTTTTGGGAAGTTCCTCATATTCTGGAAATCAAGTCGTTATCAAGATATATAGTTTTCAAATATTCTCTCCCATTTTATAAACTGTCTCTGGGGATGACTTCCTGTGCTATACAGGAGATTTTTATTGGAATCAATCCCATTTGCTCATTTTGAATCTTATTTCCATATTTTTGGAGCTCTTGTTCAAAAAACCATTGCCTATTCTAATGTTCTGAAGCGTTTCTTCTTTCCTTCCATTCAGGTTCTGTATTTCAGTCTTTCACGTATTTTGAGCTGATTTTTGAAATTGATCAGAATAAGGGCCTTTGTTTCATTCTTCTGAGTGAGGATACCCACTTTTCTGAGTACAATTTATCAGAAACAAATGCCTTTCTCCAAAATGTCTTTAGCAGCTTTGTTAAAAATTAGTTGGCTAGAGATGTATGAGTTTTCTTCTAGGCGCTCTATTCTTTCCCACTGTTTGTATATCTCGGTTTTTATCAGTACCGTGCTGTTTTGAGCACTACCACTTGGCAGTATATCTTGAAGTCAGGAAGCGTAATACCCCCCTGCTGTGTTCTTTTCGTTCAAGATTGTTGTGCCTCATCATGGCTTTTTCTCTGCTCAAATTTAAAATACGTATTTTATTCACCAAAAAAAAAAAAAAAAAAAAAAAAAAAAAAAAAAAGGAAAATATCCGCAATGCAAAGATTGCGTAGTAAAGTCCTACACTAGTTCTCCTGCCCTGGTCCCCAGAGGACAGGTGCTGCTCTGTGCTATCACGAAAGATTGGGAGAATGGTGGTGGCTTAGTGCCCTGGTCTAAGGCAATTCAAGTGCTTCGTTTGGAGTTATGGGTCTGGGTAGGTGTTGTGGGCCTGCCCAGCACTGAGCTTCACTTTGGTGGGTTACAAGTCCAAGGCTCAAACTGTCTTTTCTCTTCTACACAGAAGCCAGAATAGTCTCCCAGCTCTGTCCTTGGCACTAGGGAGACAGGACAAGGGCAACTTCTTTCCTTTCTTGGCTTCTTCTGTAAGTCTTTCCACATTGCTATTGTTGAAGCAGAAACTATGGTCCATCATCTGTTTTCCTCACCTTTTGTGAAGGTAGCATGGTTTGTCTGCAGCTCTTCACTGGTATGTCTTTGGACAGAAGATCATGGCAGATCTTAGTGACCATCTTACTCTGCCTTGCTTTCTCAGTAACCTTCAATCTATGTTCTGCCACCACAGAACCATGGAGACTTTCAGGAGTGCCTAAAACCACCTCCTTCACAACTTGTATGAATGTACATGTAGTTTCTATTTTAAGAATTTTGTCCTGCTATTATCTAATTATTTGATTAATTAAATTGACAGAGAATAGGTAATATCTGCTTTCCCTTTTGTTTTTACTTTTCGTAATAGTTTAATAAATGTCAGATGGCCCTTGATATCTAGATGTATTGCTGTTAGAAACATCTTGATGTTAATACTTTATTTCTTCCTGAAGGAACATATTACATTGAAAGAAATTGGCATAATTTTACTCAGGAAATGGTGAATTCTGGAAGCTTTCCATATTTTGTATATATTTACACTTTAAATATTAATGAAGGCTTTCTATGAAATGATCACTCCTGAGAGGTATGCAATACTAATTTACAAGGAAATATAAAATTAGTTTTATAGCAATGTTTAAAAACTAGTATAAATCAACCCTCAATGCAATATTCATCTCTGTCCGCACATTATATTAAAGTGCAAAAATGTATAAATTTAGCCCTGATACATAGAGGCTGAAGGCTCTTTTAGATGATTTATGGGATCACTGAAGGATTTATATCTCCTCCCTGGTCGTTTTTCTATCATTTTGAGATTTATATTATCCAATCAGGTAAAGACCACTTTCAAACCTATTTGAATAACTGCTGATAGATCATAACTTTTCTAGAAAAAAGATCAGGTTGCTCAAAGATATTCTTAGGTCTGACGCATCTTGCACAGGAAAAGTTTGGCTCCTGAAATTTTCAATATCAATCTGCTCTTTATGTTCTTACAAGTCTGTTAAGTCATTAAAGACAAACATGAACTGCAAACATCAAGTTATCAAAAAGTTACACAAAAAGTTTATTCTGAATTTCATTTCAGTAAATACTATCAATACAGATAATTTTATGATAACATTTCACTGCCATGCTCTTATTTAACTCTCTTGTGCTTATGTTAGTTTTTTTTTCCTTCAATGTCTGTAGAAATGCAAAATAATTTTTGCCCTCAGTTACACTTGGGTATTTTCTTTGGTGCTATAATTTACATAAGTCAGTAGAGAATTAACAAAGGAGGGCAAGAACACTCCATAAAGACTTTTATATATTTTTAGATGTTATTTTATGAATTTTAGGCTTTTTATTGTTAGGTAGCCAGTCATTCATGAATATAGAAGGATGATCTAAGAAACAAAGTTTGGTTCTATTACAGACATTAACATCATGCCAATAGAACTATTTTTTAATGCCAACTATGTCAATGAAAAGGATCTAATGCTGCTGCTAAAGATGACAGCTTCAATGATGTTTTCCTGAAAAATGTTTCCAAAGAACTAATTTACATAATTAGACATTGAATTCGGGGTATTTGCTCTAGTTTCATTTGTAAAATGTGGATGCCATTGGGTATCTTTGACAAAGTGTTACAGCAATCAACCTGTTTTTTTAGTTAGCATTTGAAAGGACAGTCAGCCAAATTCTAATCTCAGATGTGTGAAATCATCACCTCTTTCATAAAATACGTGGTTCTGCAGTATTGAAAATGGATTTGAGACATTTATGGCAAAGCGGAGTACGAGAGAGACACATGAGGGCTGATGGATTCATTTCCAGGGAATGAAGTGGGGCTTTACTTGGCCTTAAAGAAGGCATGATTTGGATTTTTTTTTCCTTCAGATGCCAGGAAGTTCAGTCACTCAGTTTATCAGTGAGCAGAAAGGAAAGACTCGTGTGTGTGTGTGTGTGTGTGTGTGTGTGTGTGTGTGTGTGTGTATGTGTAGAAAACAGCACAGCCAGTATGGAAATCATAGGTGACCCACAAGCTACTTGGTTCACAAAATGTGTTTTCCTTCAGTGATCCCTAATTTGCCTAGCCATTGATCATTTGAGTTCTCCTGAAAAGGTTTTCATAAATTACAGTTATGTGTACATTTATGATGAGCTTCTACACTGCAAACTATGATTTTAATTTTTAAAAGAACCTGGAAATCCTGCATGCATTAGGTACAAAGATCTAGAATTTTCTCTTAGAATACTTTGTATTGTAGTCATTACTCTAGAAAATTTAAACAATAGCTAGCTGTCATGACATTAGAAGATGACAAAGAAATTTTAATTAATAAATTATTTGTGTGGTCCGATATTCTTCTAAATTTTTGATTGTCCATGCAAGACTGTCAAAAGTTTCATTCTTGAGACTTTTCCATTGAGTCTGAGTGCAGCTTAATTGTTATCCTTCTGGAAATACTGCAGGAGTTGATATTTTGAACATTTTAGTTTCATATTTTGTAAACTGATCATCTGTTCTATATAATATATTGTTGCCATATTGTATATAATTATGTTTAGCTCATTGCAGCTTTTCTTTTATTTAAGGAAATATAGTTTTTCTTACTGGAGTTATGCTTCTTAAGTATTAATAACTAGTAATATTTCTTTTGGATATAGGCTACATTCTACTTTCTGACAAACACTGAAGGAAGGGACTTTATATATTTATTTTTTTATTTTTGTACTGGAAATCGAACTCAAGACCTTGTGCTTGTACCGCTGAACTATATTTCCAGCTCTAATTGCCTTTAGCTTTTTTTTTTTTTGTTGGCGGTACTGGGGATCGAACTCAGGACCCTGCGCTTGCTAGGCAGGCGCTTATTCCACTGAGCTATATCCCCAGCCCTGCCTTTAGTTTTAAAAAGCAATTCAGTTAGAATCAGTATTAAGCAGTTCAAATATATATATATATATTTAGTCTTAGAAAAATACAATCATGAAATGCATTTTCTTCTCAGTATTAATAACAACTATAGCTAAAGCTCATGTCTTATAGGGAAACCATATGCCAAGCCTTAACACACACTATCATAAATGGATAATCAGAAATAAACAAACTAAAGTGTGTTATCTTTTTTGCACCTAGATATTATTTAAATATTGCATCTGTTACAGACTCTTAAGCACAAATATTTGATATATTTTAATTAACTCCTTTTACTCTGCAATGATGTGCTATTCGAGTCACATGTTAAAGACTCTGCAAATCAAGGCAGACCATATAATTGGCAGGGATCAGCATGACCTTCCAGAGAAACGGAAAACATTTAAAAATGTATCTATTAATCAATAGGATGTAACAATCACCCTTCAGAGGGCAGCAGGTAAAAGGCATGTTTATCTTAGGCTGTGTAAGCCTAAACTTGAGTTTAATTCATGTGGCAGCAAAGGCCACCTCTACCTTTCCATTCAGTTAAAAAGACATTTATGAAACCACAAAAAAGAGAACATTATTTCTAGCTGTGGCCTGAAGATATCAGTTAGTCTTTTGTGCAAGGTCAATGCAATACCATCCACAAACCTACAGAAAGTGTGTCATAAGCTTAGGGAAAATGAAAACCCAGAACAATCAGGCATCATAGAACAATATTTTCAGAAATACTTCATCACCAGTGCTGGCAATGGCACAAAGGATGGGGGAAAATATGGACATAGCTAAATATGAGTAGAACAGGGTATCAGAAGAATAGTAGTTTGAATGTGAATATGTTTGGTGAATATTCTATTCCATATATTTGGTTTGAACTTCCCTTTTTATGTGTACAAAAGAGTGAGGCGTTAAAGATGTTGTCTTTAACTTATGTCTGAAATAGCGCTATAATATTTAAAGGTAAATAGTCCAGATAGTAAGAATGTACAATAACTCAAATAGGCAACCTTTCCCCCTCATTTTCAGCAGAACATGAAGTTTCACTAATGGTGTTCTAGATTTTATGAAAAAATAATTTTATATACAATACATTTTTACTTTCAGCCTTAAAAATAAGAGAACAAAATGCTCCTCCTGTTTGAGAATGACTGCAAAAATTATTATTCTTTTGATTTTTGTTACAGGAACACTAACTGATCAGCAGGTAAAACAAAAAGGCGAAATGTGCTGTAAACACAGGAAGGCTTCATTCAAAGTAAATGATAAAAGTAAAACCCACAGAAGACTGGATTAAAAAACTGTGGCATTTTTATATAATGGAATATTATTCAGCTATAAAGACAGACAGTTTGGGGGACTTTGTAGGCAAATGGTCAAAATTGGAGTCCATACTCATAAGTGAAATAAAGCAGCGGCACATGTGCAGGCAATGTATTGTGTCACTGGTGTAAGAACCTGAGGGTGGGAACATAAACTAAGAGACATGAAGGAAATCTGTTCAAAAGCAAAGAACAGATGGGACGAAGGAAAGGAGAAAAGAAAGAGACAAAAATGTATGTATGTATATATGAATATACATATATGCAGGAGGGCTAACATGGTTCTACTATTGTATTATATCACTTAATGCTAAGGAATAGTTGATGATGGGTTATTCGATCAATCTTGTATGTCTGTATGTGTTCTCCTGAGCACACACTTTGAAGATATCAATATGCAATGCAGCAACTATTGTTGGTTTTCTGTTGCTTTGTCTATAATTCAATTCTGATCTTACTGTTATTGCACTACTTTGTGCCTCTTTGTTAATGCTTTCCGGTTTCTTTTCTTTTTATTTTATTTTTTTTTTCTGTTGTTGAGATGATTAATTGTTTGACCAATTTTGCATGTCTGTATCTGTGTTCATGAATATACACTTCGAAGATATCAGTAGGTAAAGCAACAACCATTGTTGAGTCCCTGTCACCTTGTCTGTAAATCAGTTTTGATTGTACTATTTCTTATGCTACTTTGTATCTGTTTGTTAATATGTTTTTGTTCTTTTACTTTAAAAAAAATAAAATAAAACCTGCAAACCAGCAGCAAGAAAATCGGCTAATGCATTAGTCCTCTTTGTCATTCTGAGTAGGTAAGTCAGGTTTGTGAAAACCACTACATCTTTTTCTTAAAAAAATGCATTCTACCATGATATAGTTTTCTCTTCAAGTTCAATTATGTTCACACAGCTATTGTTATGCTGAATATATCTAGCAGGTGTGCTTGAAATTTTCAGCTACTAAACACAGGAAAACTAAATTCAATTGAATGTCTAACAGCATATTTGGAGATAACTGGTAGGGTGGTGAAGAAAGAATACAGACCTTAATTCCTTACGGTACTTAGGACAGTTTCTAGCTTTCCTCTGACTTTGAGCTCCTGATCTTCGGTTATCACTCTGCTTCCTCCCTTTCCCTCTCTCATGCCCAAGCGCACACACGGTGCATAGAAATCCTAAAAATAGAAAGGCAGGGAGCAGGGGTTTCTGCCGTACATTTTTGGGTTCATTCCTGAAAAAGAGTACCCTTCTTGATGTCCCTTCAGTTATAACTGCTGGCTACTAGTGTCAGAGATTTTGATCAGTTTAGATGAAAGAGAAAATATAGCTATTAATAGATATTTTATATCTTTAAGAAGCACTAAGAAACTGGATTTTCCATTATTATTTTTCATTTAAGAATATGGTACATTCCTACTATGGCATGATCACATGCCACTTTAAGATATACATACATATACATATATATATGGAGAGAGAGAGAGAGAGAGAGAGAGAGAGAGAGAGAGAGAGAGAGAAAGCTTTATTATTTATGGTTTCATTGTTTGCGTGAATTATCAGTGATAAAATAAATGTTATGCAGGCTATATAAAAAAAATCCCCCAACATGTCTTTTTTTTTTTTTTTTTGGCACTAAGAATCAAACTCAGGCCCTTGCATTTGCCAGGCAGGCACTTGTGCCACTGAGCTAGATCTCCAGCCCCACATTCATGGGTACAATTTTCTGAATTTAAATGACATAATTTCCTTTCTCTTTGGAGAAATAGTGAAGTTATAGAAAGTCTGATAACACGCTGTGTGACCCACAGATCTGCAAGGCTGATGTACTAGTTACACGATTAGCTGTGTTTACCAGAAGTCAGAGAACAATGAGGCATCTAAGCAACTTGGCTTAACTTCAAATTTTCTCCACTTACATGAATTTATTGTCTTTTGTTCAATTTTAAAAAATAGAACATGCTCAACTTTATTGAATAATACCCCCATATCAGGCTTATTCTGCACACAATGATTCATCAGGAGTAATAATAATAATTTTTAAAAAGTGCTCAGGCTTATTCAAGTTAATCATTGCATGAGCATACTGTATCCCTCCACCTGCTGATGGCTGGATATTTTACCCAGTTTGGGGGGAGTACTTGGGATTGAATTCAGGGGCTTCATATTGAAGTACAGCCTTATTTTTAATTTGTTACCTTGAGACAAGTTCTCACTAAATTCCCCAGGCTGGGATTGAACTTGCGATCCTGCCACCACATCTTCTTGCTCCGATTATAGGCATGTACTATGATACCTGGCTATTCACTTACTTTTTGTTCAGGGACTTACCACACCTGTAACAGACAAGATGACCAGTTATCCTTTCTAAAAAATATTCCTCATATTCTTTGCATTTTAAAATTTTATTTCATTTTATATTCTTGGTATTTAGTCACTGTTTTCTCCCAGAGTCTTTGTCCTTCACATTTTTTCTTTTGGTCTTTTTTTTTTTTTTTTTTTTTTTTTTTTTTTTTTTTTTTTTTTTTTTTTTTTTTTTTTGAGACAGTCTCGTTATGCAGTTCAGACTGGCCTTGAAATCACTTTATAGCCCAGGCTGGTCTCGAACTCGCAATTATCCTCCTACCTCACCCTCCGGAGTGCTGGGATCATAGGTGTGAGCCACCATGACAGGCTGACCTTCACACTTTTAAGATTTGGCTGATAGTTAACATTAGACAATGAAAACAAGTTTCTTCTTGGGTCAACTGCCTTTCTCTGCTTCTTATTGACTATGTATAAATATCAGCAGGATTTTCTATTCTCTGTCCAATCAGGACAGATTTAGAACATTCACCACACCTGCTATTCAAATACAGGAATGCACATAGAATTCCTGTAACAAAAATGAGCCTCTGGAGACTAATTTTATTAGCTTACCAAAATGTGAATTTCCTATGCCAATTTTATATAATATGGCATTTGGATGCTTCAAAGTATTTATGAAAGATGCTGTGTATTTTTGCCAGGGTTTGTTTCTGATGTTCTAATGTCTGCAATGTTGTGCCAACAACATGGCTAATGAACAGATTATATATAAATGCATTATATATGTGTGTATATAAATATATACTTTATATGTATAAAAAGACATATAGATATATACATTAGTTCTCCCCAACCCTGACCTGCAGTTTTGCTTTCTGAGATTTTAGTTACCCACAATCTATTGAGGGCCAAAATTAAATTAAATTAAGTGTAAAATTCCAGAAATAAATAATTCATGAGTTTTAAATTGCACACTGCTGTGAGAGTTGTGTTCTCTTTTGTCCAAAATGGGAATTCTGTCTATGTTGAGCACACCAATGGGGTACCCACTACCTGCTGCTGGTCACTCACTGGCCCCCTGGTGTGGGATCACCTCTTATGGCATCACAGTCGTCTTCACTCAGGAAGTGCTATTTTACTCACCAGAGAGCTGTGGGTTCTGGCAGGGATCTGAAAACTCATGTATGCCGAGTGAAGAAGGAACGGGTCTCAATACTCAGGGAAGGAGGGGGAAAGTATGCTGCAGTTGCTAAGAACTAGGATATCTTATACTTGTTAATCTCCCACTGTGCTTAATTTATAAGTTAAACTTTCTCATAGGTGTGACTGCATAGAGAAAAATTTAAAATATATAAGATTTGCTACTTTCCATGCTTTCAGGAAGTATTCACTGTAGTCTTAAAATATATCCTACACCGATAAAGGTGAACTGCATAGAATTTGGGGTTAGAATATTTATTTTAGCATTGGAAGAATGTTATGCCACTTCCTACTAACCTCCATGGTGGGCGAGGACAAGTCTGGTGTTATTTGTATCATTTTTCTGTTTAGATCAGGTATCATTTCTCTCTCACTTCTTTTAAACTTTTTTAAAAAGTCCTAAAAATGTAAAAGTGGTAGTTTTGTATATAGTTTTTGAACTTTCTTCCCAATACTTTCATGTGGAAACATAGAAAATTTTGTGAATCTACCCTACGGCTCCCTTGTTGAAAGGCTTCTATAGGGAAAACTTGTTTTTTCTACCCATGAAGGGTCTTGGTCTGGAGCTTTGTAAATTAGACTAACAAAAGACAGTTTGACAAGAAGAATGAAGAGAAGGTACCAACAATGCACTGTGCATGAAGGTGGAAACACACAAAAATGAGTAACTCATAGGGGAGCTTTGAGACTGAAAAATATACAGAAGTTGAACCAAAGAACAACAATGTTTAGAGAAGCTGATAAGACAAAGGAGAAGGACTTCAACTTCTAAGGCAGCAGATTTAGGGAAACAAACAGATGGGCAAGCTAATAGCAACTACATGATAGTTTTAGCAAGATTTGTCATATAGCTTCCTTTGGTGTCATCTCTGGCTTACTATCGAGGGACTTGTCTTAAGTGAATTATGTTCTGCCCTTCCTGTTTGGGGGGGAACCTTTATGCCATGCTTTAAATTAAATAGGGGGGGCAGATAACTTCTTTTACATATGCTTCTCAATTGCTTCAGCTCAAAATAATCTTAATGCTAAAGTGGCTCAAGTCTGAAGAAGTTATAACTTTACAGGAACAAATTATACCACGCTGCACTTACGCCCATCTCTCAATCTTCTTTGCTTTTCTTTCTCTCCCAGAGTACAAGAAGAGGCTTTCTCTGAAGCTTTCTTATCTAAGAGTATTTCTTTTCTTGTAAGAAATGTAACTGTTACAAAATCTCATTAACTAGAAGGGATTAACCACAGGAGAGAATGAAAAGTAAACAATACAACAAAAACACAGAGGAACTTTGTCTCAATCCAGTGTCTGTTGCTTGTGGTCATTCACTTACTATAAAATATTTACTGTCATTTTAAAATTCCCACAGCTTCCCATTTCCTTTGTCCCTGTAAAGAAAGGGTTTAAACCTTGGCCATCCAACCCTTCATTGAGTTGCATGTGTTGAGTGGCTCCTGTGCATATATGCAAATTAATGTACATTTTTCATTTGTTACTATGACTATTGTCAATTTCTTTAGGTAGAATCAATTACCAGTCATGAGATTCGATTTTGACAAATCCATGATGAGTTTTGAGAGTCATAGGAAAGAAGAGCACAACCTTAACTTAAATATATATTTCAATAAATATTCCACAGTATATATCAGAGTACCATGTAGAAAAATGTTTAGAATACAGCAAAAGAGGATTAGGTTATGTTTTCCTGAGTATTTCTAGAGATAAAGCAGCATCATTTTTTAAAACTTGATAATTTTCCTATTTTGAAGTTTTCTGAAAAAAAAGACTTTGCATAAATACCAGTTGATCTTTTTAAAATGACAATGTTAAGACCTGATTCAGTTAAACAAAAAGCAATGATTAATGTGTATGATGACTCATGAGGAAACTCCCTTAATTTTAACATACTCTTTTACCATCAGTAATTAACTCTGATGTGTCGCCTCTAATATTGAAGATAACATAAAGATATTTTGACAGTTAAAAGACAATAAAAATTGTACTTATTGATGTTTCTACATCCCATAAGAAAGAGCAGTATAGGTTGTGAAGCTTAATTTTGAAGAAATCTGTTTTGAATTGTTAATAATTTTCATCATTAAATCTGGAGTATAGTAGTTTTTTCTCCATGTGCTTTCAAACACTTTCTCTCCCTTTAAAAATGAGTTGGAGGATTTTGGCGAGTTTGAGTTGCAGAGTACAAAATAATTTTGTGGTCATGTCTTGCTCTATTATAACAGGATAATTACCTATTTAATCAATGAGGTAGCAAAGCATATGTACTTTGATCAAAATCTCAATCAGTCATGCAAAAATGTACTGAGGGGGTCTAGAAATTTTGAGAAGGCTGAGAAGGGGGGTGCACATTCTCAGGGTATTGCCATGCAAATAGGGAAACAACAATGCATTGATCACAAGTCAAAACATAGATAAATATACATAGTAGAGGCAGTTTCCTGCAGAAAGGGAGCCAAGCTTTACAGTGCCAATGGAGCAGGCTTTGCAGTGGACCTTTGCCGGGTAAGGCCCACGCCAAAGCTCTGCCTAGCAAAACTTTACAGGGGAAAGAGCCTGGCTTTGGGTCACCGTTAGAGCAACGGCACTCAGGAGCCTTTCCTGCAGTTTCCCGCAGAGAGGGAGCCCAGCTTTGTGGAACTAGTGGAGTAGGCTTTGCAGCAGACCTTTGGCCAGCAAGGCCTGTGCTAGTGCTCTCCCTGGCAAGACAACTTTCCCCCATCATTGTAGGTATGCTCTGAGCCTGGCACCCCAGTAATCCTCTGGGCTTCCTGGGCTCAGTGATCCATGGTCTGTTACCATCCTGGGATAAGTTTGATATCCAGGTAAACTAGGGATGCTAGAGTACTCTTTGAACTGCCTGGGTAGTTTGTAGCTCAGTATTTTTCATCTCACATCCAAAATGACAAGACAGAAGCAAAACGCAGTCTCAGAACTCAACCTCACCCAGAAAAAGTCCAAGAAACAATGATATAGGAGAACTAGCAAGCCACATACCTGCGTTTCCTGAAATGATTGCATCTGAAGTAAAGAAACACCTCCATCAGGCCATAGAAGAGATTAAAGAAGAAATAATCTCTCAGGCAAAAAATGAAGTGAAAATAATAATGGAAGAAATGTTCCACACATATAGAGAAGAAACAGATAAAAGAATAGAATAACACAGGAAACAAATGGAAATGTTACATGAGCAATTTAGGAATGAATTAGAACGCATGAAACACATTCAAAGAGATTGCTAGGAAATGAAAACTTCCATTGAAAGCTTGTGAAACCACTTCAATGAAGCTGAAGATAGAATTTCAGATATTGAATACACCATGGCAGCTAGAGAACATGAAAGGAAGGATCTCTTATAGTCATTAAGGATCCAGGAAAAACAAATCCAACAGCTACAAGATGAGGCAAAAAGAAACAATATTCGAGTAATAGGAGTTAAGGATATAGCAGGAGGCAATACAAATGACATAAAAAGAATATTTGCAGAAATAATAGCAGAAAATTTCTCAAACATGGTAAGAGATACTGATGTGTAGTCAAATGAAGCATATAGAACTCCAATGAGCTATAACCCAAATAAAGCCACACACAGACATATAATAGCCAAGATCCCAGACATCCAGCAAAAGAACACAATATTAAAAGCTGCTAGAGAAATGAAACAGATCACCTATAAAGGAAAGCCCATCAGAATCACAGCAGCCTTCTCAACAGAGACCATTAAATCAAGAAGACTTTAGAGGGAGGTACTACAGATTCTGAGACAAAACAGCTTCCAACCCAGATTGGTGTATCCTGCAAAACTATCCTTCAAATTCAATAAGGAAATAAAATATTTCCATGACAAAGAACAACTGAAGAACTTCATGAGTGCCAAATCAACATTACAAAAAGCACTAAAAGATATTCTAGACAGAGAAAAAAGAGACCACAATCTCAAGAACAACAATAGAAAGGACCCTTAAGCAGAACAAGCAAGTAAAGAGCAAAAATAGGAAAGCAACAACAAGTAAATAGCATGACAAGAATAAGCCAACATATAACAGTTATAACCACTAATGTAAGCAGCCTCAATTCACCAGTCAAAAGAAACAGATTGGCAGAGTGGATTAAGAAACAAAATCCAACAATATGCTGTATACAAGAAACACATTTTACTCAAAAGGAAATCCACAGACTGAAAGTTAAAGGATGGAAAATAATTCTCCATGCAACAGGTTCCCAGAAAAAAGCAGGTGTAGCTATTATGTTTGCAGACAATGTAAACTTCAAACTGAAAACAATCAAAAGAGATAAAGAAGGCCACTACATACTAGTTAGGGGAAAGCTGCAAGAGGAAGAGATAACAATCCTAAACATGTATGCACCAAATACTTGAGCACCAAACCTTATAGGTCAAATCTTAACAGACATGAAAAACCAAATAATTAATAACACTATTGTGATGGGAGACCTAAGCGCCCATTTGACACAAAGAGACAGGTCAACTGGACTAAAACTCAGCAAAGAAATAACAGACCTGAATCAAAAGTGTGAACAAATGGACTTAGTAGATGTATACAGAGTGTTCCACCCCACAACGTCAGAATACACATTTTTCTCAGCTGCACATGGGTCTTTTTCTAAAAGAGACCCATAGAGAATACCTACTTAAATGCAAAAGAACTGAAATTATCCCATTATTATCTGAACACAGTGCAATGAAATTAAAATTAATGACAAAGGGAAGTCCAAAAACTCCATAGACACTTGGAAATTAGAACAACAACCTCCTGAATGGGTCACACAAGAAATTAAAGAAGGAATTAAAAAATTGCTACTACAAACAAATGAAAATGCAAATACAACCTACTGGAATCTGTGGGATGCAATGAAAGCAGTCCTCAGAGGGATATTTATAGCAATGAACTCACATATACAGAAAACAGAAAGAGAGCAAAAAAATAGCCTAATGCTGCCCCTCAAAATTTTAGAAAATGAACAAGCCAAACCAAAAGCTAAAAGGTAGGAGATTATAAAATGCAGGGCAGAAATTAATGCAATTGAGAGGAAGAAAATACTACAAAAAATAAGTGAATGAAAAAGTTGGTTCTTCTAAAGAACGAATAAAATTGATAAACCCCTAGCCAACCTTATCAGAAAAAGAAAGAATTCAAATTCATGCAATAAGGAATGAAAATGATAAAATCAGAGACTGCGGGCAGCTTGGGTGCGGCGGGGGCCGGGATGAGGCGCGGCGGGGGCCGGGATGAGGGTACCCTGCCACCAAGTCCTCATCCTCACTTTGTCTGCAGCCAGTGTGAGCGTGTTTCCTGTGTGTGCTTCTCACTGAGCACATTCATCAGCAGGGGGAGAATACCATGCCCTGTCTTGCTGCTGGTCCTCGCTAGTGGACAGCCAGTTGTGGTCATCTGGGCTGGGAGGGACCTTTGGCTTCAGGAGTTGTGACGGCAGGAAGACTTCCGGGAAGACGGTGACCAGGTGAGCAGCAGAGGGAATCTCTCCCAGAGACCGATCCTTTGCGCCCGGATGCCCGGTCCATGGATGCAAAATTCCAACTGATCGGGCTGCTATCCGTGGCATGAGTATTAAAGGGCCGGCTGGACAAGCCGGGCGGCGAGAAGTGGGCGGATCCTGAGAGCTGGGCGCCCGAGAGATCGGTGAGGCGCTTCGGCCGCAGCTCGGCTCAAATCGTGTACAGCCGAGAGAGCGATTTCGGCGGGAGGAAAGCCTCCAACTCCTGAACCCGATCGGCTCAGAGACGGCTGTAACCAGGATTTGTTGGAGGCAGCAGAGCAGAGGAAACTCAGAGAACGAGCTACTGGGACAGATTGCGCCAATCTGGGCAGCGTTCCGGGATCCCGCTCAGAACCCAGCCCCCGCAGCCGGTCCTGCGCGAACTGGAGCGGCTGCGATCAGCGGGATTTCTGAGTCGGGAAAAAGCTCGATCCACGGAGATACATCTGAAGGGCATTCCTGCCTGCAGGATCCCAGGGTGAGTTGAGTGGGTACTCTAACCGGTTTTTCCTGAGTTGGGAAGAAGCTCTGCCCAGCGAGTGACATCAAAGCAGCTTTAAGGACTGCGAGATCTCCCAGGTAGGAAGAGCTAGCTAGGCGCCTCTAGAGGATTTGTGAGGGGGGAAGGAGCTCCACCCAGGGAGAAACACCTGAGTGGCCTGCCTGCAAGACGCCTGGGGCAGCGACCTGTTTATACGCCCCAGCCAGGGATCCGGGTAGGGAGTAGAAGTGGAAATCTCAGCAGACAGTTTAAGGGTCATTCTCCCAAAGAGAAGGAATCATTGGAGCAGCCTCTGCAGCAGACCTTTGCCTGCTGAACTGCCTGGGGAATTTATAGCACCACATTTTGAATCTGATACCCAAAAATGGGAAAACAGAGGAACAAAACGCAGTCTCAAAACTCAACCTCACCCAGAACAAGTTTTGAATGTGAGGATACAGGGGAACCAGGAAATCACATACCTGCAAGTTATGAAACGATTGCATCCGAAATGAAACAACTCCAACAGGCCATGAAAGAGCTTAAAGCAGAAATAAGCCACATACCCACAATGATTTCTCAGACAAAAAATGAGCTGAAAACAATGATGGAAGAAATGTTCTGTGCACATAGAGAAGATATAGACAAAAGACTAGAAGAAAATAGGAAACAAATGGAAACGTTACAAGAGCAATTTAGGAATGAATTACCAAGAATGAAACAGGTCCAAAGAGAATGCCAGGATTTGAAAACTAATGCTGAAAGCATGAAAAACCATTTAAATGAAACCGAAGAAAGAATTTCAGAACTTGAAGACAGCATGGCAGCTTATGAGTGTGAAAGGAAGAATCTCATGATATCATCAAAGACACAAGAAAAGTCAATCCAACAGCTGCAAGATGAAGCAAAACGTAACAATATTTGAATTATAGGAGTGTGTGAAACAGCAGGAGATCTCACAAACGATATAAAAGGAATATTTGATGAAATAATAGCAGAAAATTTCCCAAACAAGGTAAAAGATACTGAAGTTCA